>MU681585.1:0-39112 GCA_026770625.1 Nicotiana glauca
TCGGGCTGCACGCCGCAGCAGTATATACATATACATGTATTGGATCGGGCTGCACGCCGCAGCACTATATATATTGTATTGGATCGGGCTGCACGCTGCAGCACTATATATATTATATTGGATCGGGCTGCACGCCGCAGCAGTATATATACATATTCATATATTGGATCGGACTGCACGCTGCAGTATTCTATATATGATATATATATTTGGATCGGACTGCACGCTGGAGTATTATAGCGCTTGGGCTGAAGGAGCCCCTCCGGAGTCTGCACACACCCCCAGTAAGCGCAGTTGCTATTATATTGGACCGGGCTGCACGCCGCAGCATTATATCTTTTATGTTGGATCGGGCTGCACGCCGTAGCACTATATATATTATATTGGATCGGGATGCACGCCGCTGTAGTATTTGTAAGGATCGGGCTGCACGCGGCAGCAGTATTTGCAAGGATCGGGCTGCACGCCGCAGCAGTATTTTTAAGGATCGGGCTACACGCCACAGCAGTATTTGTAAGGATCGGGCTGCACGCCGCAGCAGTATTTGTAAGGATCTGGCTGCACGCCGCAACAGTATTAGTAAGGATCGGGCTGCGCGCCGCAGCAGTGTTGGAAAATTGTGGGACAGTAGTAGACTGATACTGGACTTTCCTCCNATTCAGTTAATATTTATTGCTACTACTCACTGAGTTGGAGTACTCACTCTACTCCCTACACCTTGTGTGCAGATACAGGGATCCAGGAGGGTAGTTGATATACACATTTTGCTGCTGCTTCAGTTTACTTCGGAGTCATCGAGGTGGCTGCCGGCGTCCGCAGGACCCGATCTCTCCTTCCATTATCTTTTGTTTTCCTGCTTAGACTCAGTTGTATAGGGTATTACTCGGATGTATAGAGGCTCAGACTTGTGACACCAGATCGTATTGGGCTATTATTTCAGTTGTTTTAAATTCCGCATTCTTATTGCTATTATGGAAACAGGATAATTGGCTTTAATTGGATTGGCTATCGGGTAATGGTCGGGCTTGCCTAGCAATGTGTTGGGCGCCATCACGACCGGGGTTTGGGTCGTGACAGCTACATTTTTTTAAAATGTATTTAGGTGGCTCCATAGCGGATAGTGTCGATCGTGCATAGCGGAGCATCCTCCTTCCCAAAGATCTTGGTGAGCCCCTTTCTCCTTCAAGGGGCTATATTTCACATCTTCTTATTTTAGATTTTCACCTCTGAGGTATAGCCAGAGCCTTGTTACCGGCATTTCTATATTACATTACTCTTCAGTTATGTTTAGAGGCTCCGTAGATAGGTTGTGGGTAATTTTGGGTATTGGAATTAAAGTAGCAATGTCTTGATAATCATGTTTTAAGCATCTAATGGAAATAATGTTGAAGTTGTTCATGAAATACTTACTAAGTATGATCAATAGAGTCCATCTCGTATTTATTCATGAATTAGTTTGGGTAGAATGAAACATAATGGGCTTGTAGTAAGGTTTACTCGGTTGAGCGCCGGTCATGCTCCTCGGATTTTGGAGCGTAACATACTTGGTATCAAAGCCTTGGGTTTTAAAGTGTCCTAGGATGTCTCGGAGCCGTGTCTAGCACAGTCCTTCTTATTGGTGTATTGTTGACCACATCTATAAGTTGGAGGCTATTTGGACATTTAGGAATTTCACCCTCCTTTAATATTCCAGATCGTGCGATATTGCTCAAGATAGGGAGCTAATTTCCTCTCAAGACTGGTAATTTTGATAACATAATTCGCGAATTTGAAGCATGTAGTGAGGGACTGATCCCACCATTGAGTCCGAGTAGATTTCCCATGGACTGGTTAGGAGAATGTGTTGAGCCAAGGAGGGATTGGTAGAATAGGTTTCTTAGGGGAGTACCCTTGTTCGTATTAAGGTCACTACACCACCAGATCATGCGGTATATCAGTATGTTACACATGTATGTTAAATATGTGGGGTCAGGGTGCATCAGTTAAAGCGCTGCCCCGCCAATCTAGAGTCACCAAGTAAGTGACCCATTAGTACGTCATTCTGAATGCCACATACTTTTCCTTATTATATATGTACACCTGTATGGGGAGCCTACATAGATATGGTCTTAACAAGAATCTGAATCATAAAACATTGCAAGCGACTGCTCTTTGAATGAGACATATTATGTTATTTGTCTTTCTCCCCGGAGTATCATGTTAATCATTTGAACCCCTTTAACCCATACATGATTCTGTCCTAATATTAATATGTCCTAGCTATGTGGTTTCACCCATGACAGGTTGAGATTAGATGCCTTCAGATTTTTGCATATATCATGAGCATATTGATTGGAAGACAAGTTATTATATCTTTAGTTCTCTCATATAATATGAATTATCAGGAAGGGGTAAGCTGTTGAAAGTCTGATAATTTCATAAGTCCTCAACTTCTTATCATCCTCATGGCCTTGAAGCATAGATTCCTTGTGTCAGTTAACATTAAAAGTGTGATTCAACTTCATGTGTTTTGAAACCCATATCGCATTCAAGGTGCCAAGATATTCTTATTCTTGATAATAGGATTTTCCCTACACTCCAGGAGGTGACTGGGTCATGTACTTGAATATTCCTTCTTAATGGTTCTTATTGCCAAGGTACTAGTTACCCATATGCCTTAATTGTCTAATAGTTGATGTCGTCACAATTATTAACCATATCAGCATCATTAATAGAAAATCCTCATATCTCTTGGCATGTAACCTCATGAAATACTCTGCTCATTGCCTAAATGGATTCTTGAATAATTTTAGCCAAATCTTGGACTCCGTCGCTCTTTACTATATTAGATCTATTGGTTATTGGAGTTTCAGACATGTTAAAGAGGAAGTATCCCCTATGTGATCCCACATATTCGATAGGTAATTTTATTGTCAGTTTATGATAGAACATCTTAGAGTAATTATAGAAGGTCATCAAAGGTTTAGCATGGGCGTTCATGTAGAGATTTAGAGTTTAGGAAGTTGAAGGGGGTTATTCTCAATACTCTCCCCTAAAGATTTTATGTGAGTTTATAATGAAGGTTGCATATGTGTATTTCACATCAGGCTGCACTATGAGTTTGAAGTTTCCCCATAACTGCTCGCCGTGCATTTTGTGTATTCATATGTTTATGTCTAAGAAGGTAGATGGATATCCGTTATGTATCCTTCCGATGGAAATCATTGAAGGTGAAGTTAGTGGATAGTTAGCTTATGTGAGGTATCTAGATGTTATCCTTGTTAGATATTTTTGGAGGTTGGGATTGTTTCCGTAAATGTGTTATGGAAAAAAAAATTGTAAGTCCAGGAAGCCACGTGGGAAGCGGAAAAAGAAACGAAAGAGAGATATCCTCATCTATTCGAACAAGTGTAGTAGTGATCGTGCGAACTGTTGTCTTTAAGAAATTTGAGGTAGTGTCCAGATTTGTGCAAAGGTACCCCATTTTTCCCGAATTTCATGTTGTTGTAACTTCCCAGTGTGTGCCAAATTTCAAATGTCGATGTTATTTGGGTAATGTGCAACCCTTGAAGTAAATGAAAATTTTTGTGAAACTTATGTGGTAGGTAAATGATTAATGATATTGTAGATTGGTAATGATTAATTGAATAGTTTTTTACGTGTTAAAGTTATTGAATTGTTACGTAACCCAGTTTTGTGCAAGTAAATGACCTTGATTGAACCAGGTGCAATTTGTGGTGTAAAAAGAACGAGCTAATTGTGAGTTGTTTAAAGTGTATGAATGTGTACGAGTTGTTGGTGAATGAATTGTATACCAGTTGTAGGGATAACAGAAAATATGTAATGGTCTTAAAAATATGTTTCGGGGGCTCTCTGACAAGTAGATGGGCCTAATCACAAAGGAAACTCTGGCGAAATTTTTGAAAATTTATGGAGTTAGCCAAATTCGCGGCTATTGATATATTTCATGATGTGAACACGCTGAAGTTACATAAGGATGGCTATCGAACAGACCTCAATCCTCATTCGAGGACGAATGATCCTAAGGGAGGGAGAATGTAAGGCCCTGGAATTTTTTTTTCGAGTAATTTAAGAATTCGTCGTGCCAAGGTAGGCTAATTATTTTATTTCATGTGCAAATGAGGATTTATGATGTGATGGATATAAATTGGATATGTTAATAAGCGTATAAGTCATATTGGAAGTGAATTGGTCTCTAAGGAGAGGCCAAAGTCTAAGTCAAGTTGGAAAATTTCAAATTACAAGAAAGTTGTAGACGAGTGCACACAAGACCTCACTTTGGATGATCATATCTCCAGTTATATAAGGATTTGTGTGATGCACGACCTATCAAATTAAATCCCTATGAGTCTTGTTTCCAACGCAACACACCGTTCATCATTTGGAGGTGCATACAGAAAGTTATGACCATTTTACTGGGTAGGTATCACTAGCGCGACCATTAGCGCGACTGCGCTAGAAGACGCGCATTTTGCGAAGTATTCTTCCTCCTTAGCACGAACAGTAGCACGATCGCGCTAGTGGAAGGCTTTTAAATACCCCTAAAGACCAGAAATAAGAGAATTTGAGTCGTTTCTCAAGCTTAGGGCTTCCTCTACACCCCAAACTCGACCAAGGCATCTAATTGCACATCTATGTTGAGTTTTTAAGTGTGTTTTTATGGTGATTTCACTTCTCAATCACTAGTTACAACATGATTTTGATTGGATTTCTTCAAAATCTCAAGAACACTCCAAAGTTGTCTTTCAAGATTTGGGCCACAAGAGGTAATCCTACACCTTAGACTTACATATATGGATTTATTATGAAAATAAGTATGGATTAAGCATTGAAACTCATGGGATGGGGATTGGAAGCTATAGGTGCCTAGCCTAGGTTGTGTTGGTATTGTAGAGATTGTGAAATGAGTTAATTAAGAAGGTTGATAGTTGGGTATGAATGAATCGTTATATATATATGTTATTGGAAGTTATAAATTGGTTAGGAATGATGGTAGAGTGAATTGTTGGTTAATGGTGATAGTTGGATAAACCAATAATATAGTTATGAGGTGTAAATATCTATACTTTGATAATATGCCTAAATGGCATAAGTTATGAAATTCATTACTAATATTGGCCCTATTGAATGTTGTATTGTAGATTGAAGTGGCCAAAGTGTATTGGATCGTTGTAGTATCATTAAGGGGCGAATTTGAGGTATGTATGGCAAAAACTCGCTTTTATTAGAAATTGAGCTCCCATGGTGTCCCTGCGTAAGATTGTAAGTCTGGAATTTGATTTATGTAATATTCATTATTTCAAAGGATTTGGGTGTTGCAAGAATATATGTGAAGGATGTACTTCAATGTGTTTAATATGTTATCCTTGGTAAATGAGGATATGTTAAAAATGGGAATTATGTGCTAAAATGCCTAGACTTCAAGTCAAGTTTAAATTGAGATTGAGTTGAATATCTTATGCCAAACTATGTGAAATCCTTTATCTGTAGAAATATTTAAAGTAATCAAATAAATTTGGAAAATAGAGTGCGGCCAGTGCGCTGAGAAATTGAATTATAATTGTATAATGTCATGATTGAAAAAGAAGGATTCAAGAATGATTGGTGTAATTATTTCCTTATTCCTTTGATGTGTGTTTTTATTGCGGGTTGGTGTACCGCCTCTATTGATTTGGAAGATCCCCTGCTATTTAAAGATCCATTGTCAATAAACATGAGGTGTATGATCTCTGATTGTCGAGGATTCATGATTCCTCTCATGTGTACTTGACATCTTGAATTGAATGCCTTGTTTTTTAAATTGATATTGATATGAAATATGTGAAGATGATGTGAAACGTGGAAATAAGAGATTGAGTTATGAAATATGTCCTAATGCAATTATGTTGTAAAGATTGTGGCCCCATGTGCCGATTAATTGATATGTAGAACCTATGGACAGGCTATAAAATGCATAGGTGTATAATATAATATGCTGACCCTACGGACGGGCTATGAAATGCATAGGGGTATAATATAAAATATGGAACCCTATGGACGGGCTATGAAACACATAGGTGTATAATATAATATGTGAACCCCATGGACGGTCTATGAAATGCATAGGTTTATAATGTAGGATGTGAACCCTATGGATAGGCTATGAAACGCATAGGTGTATAATATAATATATGAACCCTATGGATGATTTATGAAACGCATAGGTGTATAATGTAGGATGTGAACCCTATGGACGGGCTATGAAACGCATAGGTGTATAATATGATATGTGAACCCTCTAACGAGCTAAGGAACGCAACCTAGAGATATGGAAATTATGTGAAAGCTATGTGATCCCTTTTATTTGTTGATGTGGGAATTCCATATTACGTTACTCTTCAGTTATATTTAGAGGCTCCGTAGACATGTTGTGGGTGTTGGAATTAAAGTAGCAATATCTTGATAATCATGTTTTATGTTTCTAATGGAAATAATGTGGAAGTTGTTCATGAAATACTTACTATGTATGATCAATGGAGTCCATCTCCTATTTATTCGTGAATTAGTTTGGGTAGAATGAAACATAACAGACTTGCTCAGTTAGGTTTACTCGGTTGAGCGCTGGTTGCACTCCTCGGATTTTGGGGCATGACAGAAGGGAACTCATTGGAGAGGAGGGGAAGGGGGGAAGGTTATAGAGAGAATCAAAGATAGAGAGATAGAGACGAGTGAGAGAAATGTGGGGTATTGGGGGGGAAGGGGGTCGTTTGGAATTAAAATGGTAAGAACGGATGAGGTCCATTGATCTTTTAGATCGACGGTCAGGATTTAATATAGTTTTGGGTTGGGTAGGGATAATTGGGGCCTGGGTCGGGTTTTAATTGAAATTGGGCTAGAAATTGGGGTCCAATTTGGGATCAGATTTAAGGCTAAAATTGAAACGAATTGAGCTATTATTTAAATAGCCAATTTTCCCTTTTGAAATTATAAAAATACTAAATTGATTTCTGGAAATAAATTGAGAGAACCAAAATGATCTATAATATATAATTATCAACTTAGTTAATACCCTAAAATCCCCCTAAACTATTATGTCAGTTTTCTACTTAAATTATTCAGTGTCTCCAAAACCCCCTAAACTATATTGTCTTTCATATTAAAAAGCCATCATTGCATTCTTAGAGGTGTGTATAGTACACGCTCTTAATTATTTTAAAAAGTACCATGTAGCACTACACATGGCAATTCAACTCACCCTAAAAACTGCCTAAACTATCACCATTTTGTCAGTTACCTACTTAAACTTTCTAGTGTCCCCAAAACCCCCTCAACTATATTCCCCTATATATTAAAACCTCAGGTTGCATTTGTCTAACTATATTAACTTATGGTTTTTAAAGAGTTTTTTTATTCAGTTAGTCATGATGTATTACTCTGGGACGATTGATTAATTTTAAATAATATTAATGCACTGCGTTAATTTTAGGTTTAATTGTGATTGTGTTTTATGCTAAACTCCGATTGAATAAGTCATTTATATTCATTTTGTAGCGCAAAAAAATATAAATAAAGGCATATAGTATTTCTTAAAAATTATCTTATATTACATAAAAAAGATTACACAAAATAAAATTTCACCAAAAAAAATCAATTGGCCAACAAAGACAATTACATTCTCTAATTCAAGATTACGTAAAAAAGATACAAGATATTCAACTTTATTTTCTACAAGGTGTTGAGTTTAATAAGAATATTTAAATTGCTATTCTTTCAACAATATGTGTAAGAAATAATAGAAGACTAAAACAAGAAAGAGAATAAATTATTTCAGAGGAAACAAGAGAGGGAGAAATTTTTTCAGAGGAAACCCATATGGCGAACTGAAGAAAAAAGATTCAAAAATGAAGAAGAAGGTGAAAAATAAAGAAGAAATGTAAAAAAAATGGAAAATGGTAAAAAAAAAAAAAAATAGGAAGAAAGGTGGATATAACTGAAATATGGAGAATAGTTATTAAAAAGAATAAATATGAAAGAGGGTTGGGCTAATTAGCCATTATTTTCTGTCATATGAGCCATTTTGATTACTTTTTTTAGTTGTCACGCGCTCCCAAGCAAGTGTTTGCACACGTTATGCCAGGTCAGCAATAAGGGGGATTTAATACGAAGGATAATATAATTCAGGGGGTTTTTGGGGACACCGATTTGCTTAAGTAGGAAACTGACAAAAATATTATAGTATAAGAGGGTTTAAGGGTATTAAATATATAAAAATATGAAATCTCATTTTATGAATATGAGACGAACTTAAACCTAAAACTAGCTAATATTGCAATTATGCAATTCTATTTTTAAAAATCCCAAATAAAATTGTAAAAAATGTATAAAAAATACCTTAGCCATATTTTAATATAAACATGAGACTCCAATAAATGAAACACCAAAAATAATAATTTTGGGGATGATTATTGGTTTTTTCTTGATAAAATAGGGCAGTAAATTGATTTAAAAAATCTTTGAAAAATTAAGGAAAAATATTGTTGTCTTGGGGTATACTTATATATGCATATACATGCTACTATGAAAGGTATTTTTCATGTGAAAATACAGGGAAAAATTAGGTATCAACAGCTTCCCCTCTTTACACGGGAAAGATAAAAGAGTTATCGGGTAAAGATATGATGGCCAATTTTGACCGAACAAAGGGGTTTGAAATGTTTTGGCCACGCCCTAGCTTCTGAGCTACCTACATATCCCTAGTCTTATAGGAATCAACCATATGTAGTTCAGGATTCGTCGGCGGAGTATGCCGATTGAGACTTTTCAAGAACGAACGCAATATTCAGGTTGGGATGAACGATTAAGGTTTAATGGGGCTGTGGGAACTGGAGCGGGATTTCTCCTGCCGAGATGGTCGTTGCTCGCTGGTTTACCTGTAAATAAGCAATACAAGTATATATTGTGCAGAAAATTAAACATGATGCAAGCTCACTTCGGACCATGAATGTTGTCTTTAGTCAGTTAGGATGACGTCCTCAGACCATGACATCCTGGGCCATGAAGCGTATAATAAAGGATTTATAGGCTATGAAATGATGCTCTCAGGCTATGAGAATGATGCCTTCGAACCATGAATCCTTTGAATAATGATATGCAAAAATGTAAAGGGATCTTCAAGCCATGACATGGCGTTCTCGGGCTAAGAGAATGATGCCTTCGAACAATGACGCCCTTAGATAATTTGGCAATATTTTGGCCCATGGAATGCAGTAGGTGGCGATCTTTCAACTGTGCAAGTGTAGATGGTGGCGATCTTTCAGCCATGAAAGTGTAAATAAAGTGGCGATTTTTCAACCATGCAAGCGTAACTAAAGTGGCGATCTTTCATCCATAAAGTGACAATCTTTTAGCCAGGAAAGCATAAATAAAATGGCAATCTTTCAGCCATGCAATAAACAAAATGTAAATTGAGATAATGTTTAGTCTCGGAAGGCAGAATGGTAGCCTTATGCAATGCATAAAATGCAGATGGAGACAGTGTTTAGTCTCGTAAGTCAGAATGGTAGACTTATGCAATGCAAAAAATACAGATTGAGACAGTGTTTAATCTAGGAAGGCATAATGGTAGCCTTATGCAAGAGATAAAAGGCGAATGGTAATAGAGTTTTCTTAGCTGATAGCTGATTGCGATATCGTGGTTGCTGGGGATATTGTGTGCGAATAGCAACTATGAATAGGTGTGATGGTTGTAAGAGTTGTATGCCTGAACAATATGAATGTATAATATATTGGATGATTTTTCAACTTAGGTGTCTGTATCCAAAGAAAAATCGTGAGTTTTGTAAAATGGGAAAGCTTAGTTCGTATCCCCGGTGACTTTGCTTGACCTGCTCGCCTCTGTTTCAGAGATACTGCGTGCCTCATCGGGGTAGCATTGCTAAACAAAGCAATTTCGGTAACAGACATGCATGATTTTAAAAATATAACATAAATACATAATCGAGAATAGTTTTCTTTTGATCAATCAATTACTGCGACGTGGTTCAAGATATTACAACTTTTCTTACTCCGAAATTTTAAGGGTCCTCCTCAAAATTCTGCCCCAGTTTACTGGGTTGTTGCTTCTGACGGCCGCTTACCGTGACTGGCTGAAATTACTTCAGAATTTTTAGGGTCCTCCTCAAAATTCTACCACAGTTTCCAATTATGGGGGAAATTTTTTTATTGAATTGTGACCAAACCCATAGAGTTGCCTATGTATCCCCTCTTAAATGGGAATCAAGTCAGGCGTAGTTCAAATTACATCATAAAGGAAAGCATAAAGATTACATATATATCGCTTAACTGCGTTTGAATTGATCATATTTTGCCAAACTTCTCTGTCCATTTCTGCAATTATGAGGGCTCCTCCTGTCAGAACCTGGTGAACCATGTACAGACCCTGCCAGTTGGTAGAGAATTTTCCTTTGGCTTCATCTTGATGCGGGAAAATTCTCTTTAACACCAGTTGCCCCGGTGTGAACTGTCTCGTCTTGACTCTTTTGTTGAAGGCTCGCTCTGGATATTCTGTTTTGATAAAGTTGACCATGGGAAACTGCGGTCATTCTTTTTTCCATCTATAAGAGCTAGCTCGTCGTAGTGACTATTCACTCGTTCTGCATCGTCGAGCCCGGCTTCTTGTATGATCCTTAGGGAGTGAATTTCTACCTAAGCAGGAATGACTGTTACTATACCATAAACCAGCATATAGGGAGTCGCCCCAGTGGATGTGCGAACTGTGGTGTGGTACCCCAACAAGGAAATGATAGCTTCTCGTGCCACTGCTTGTCCTTCTCTATCATCTTCCTTAGTATCTTCTTGATATTCTTATTGGAGGCTTCTACAGCATCGTTCATCTAAGGTCTGTAGGCTTTATAATTCTTGTGTTTGATCTTGAAGGTTTCACACATGGATTTCATTAGGTCACTGTTGAGATTGGAACCATTATCAGTAATGATTGATTCTGGAATCCCGAATCGACAAACGATGTTATCGCGGAAAAAGTCTACCACGACTTTCTTAGTCACTGATCTGTAGGATGCCGCTTCAACCCATTTGTTGAAACAATCAATTACTACTAGGATAAACCTATGCCCGTTAGAGGTGGAAGGCTCGATGGGTCCAATAAAATCCATTCCCAAGGCGATGAATGGCCATGGTGAGCTTGTAGCAGTAAGATCATTTGGGGGTACCTTGATCATGTCTGTATGTATCTGGCAGCGATGAAATTTTCGAACATACTGGATACAATTAGTTTCCATAGTCATCCAAAAATAACCAGCCCGAAGTATCTTCTTGGCTAAGACAAAACCATTCATATGTGGACCGCAGGTCCCAGCATGGATTTCTTCTAGTAGATTAGATGCTTCCTTCGCGTCAACACACCTTAGTAATCCCAAATCCGTAGTCCTCTTATATAGGACTCCTTCGCTATGAAAGAAACTATTAGACAACCTTCGAAATGTGCGCTTCTGAGTAATGTTTGCATGTTCAGGGTAATCTCTTTTCGCCAAGTATTGCTTGATATCATGCAACCAAGGCTTTCTGTATGCTTCTTCTTCAACATGAGCACAGTAAGCTGGCTGATCATGGATCTTTACTGGAATAGGATCAATGAAGTTCTTGTTTGGATGTTGTATTATGGATGATAGGACAGTTAATGTATCGACAAACTCATTCTGGATTCTGGGAACATGGTGGAACTCTGTCTTTGTGAACCTCTTTCTCAACTCCTATACATGATGCAGATAAGGGAGTATCTTGGAGTTTTTTGTTGCCCATTCTTCTCCAACCTGATGTACGAGCAAGTCTTAATTCCCAATCGTTAGCAATTCTTGAATGCTCATGTCAATAGCCATCTTGATCCCTAAGATACAGGCCTCATACTCGGCCATGTTGTTGGTGCAAGGAAACCTGAGTTTGGCAGACACCGGATAACGCTAACCGGTTTCTGATACTAGGACCGCTCTTATGCCGACTCCTGTGAAATTTGCTGCTCTATCAAAAAACATTCTCCAATCTTCATAGGATTATGCAATATCTTCTCCTATGAATGATACCTCTGCGTCAAGAAAATACATTTTCAGGGGTTCGTATTCTCCATCTACGGGGTTCTCAGCAAGGTGATCTACTAGTGCTTGTCCCTTGATTGCCTTCTGAGTCACAGAGACAATGTCAAATTCACACAACAGGATTTTCCACTTGGCTAGCTTTCTAGTAGGCATGGGCTTCTGAAATATGTACTTCGGATACATCCTTGATATGAGATATGTAGTATACGCACAGAAGTAATGCCTCAACTTCTGAGTTACCCAAGTCAAAGCACAATAGGTGTACTCTAATAGAGAATACCGGGCTTCGTACGAGGTGAACTTCTTACTGAGGTAATATATGGCCTGCTCCTTCCTCCCCACTTTATCATGTTGCCCCAGAACACAACCGAACGCTCTATCCAATACTGCAAGGTAGGGTAATAGAGGTCTACCTGGCTCGGGCGGGACCAAAACTGGTGGTGTTGATAGATACTCCTTGATTCTGTTGAAGGCTTTTTGGCAGTCGTCAGTCCATTTGGTAGTGGCATCCTTTTTCAACATCTTAAATATTGGCTTACACATGACAGTAGATTGTGCTATGAACCGGCTGATGTAGTTGAGTCTCCCCAAGAAACTTATTAAGTCCTTCTTGTTCTTTGGCGATTACAATTCTTGAATATCTTTGACCTTTGATGGATCTAGTTCTATTCCTTGGCTACTCACAATGAAGCCATGTAGTTTTCCGGCAAGAGCCCCAAATGCACTTGCGGTATTCAGTTTCAGGTTGTACCTTTTTAGTATGTTGAAGAACTTCCTCAAATCTTCCTGTGATCGGTGGCTTTCTTGGATTTGATGATGACATCATCTACATACACCTCAATCTCATTGTGTATCATATCATGAAAAATGGTAGTGATGGCCCTCATATATGTTGCCCCTACATTCTTTAACCTAAATGGTATCATCTTGTAGCAGTACATTCCCCACAGCATAATGAAAGTCGTCTTCTCAGCATCTTCTTCATCTATCCAGATCTAATGATACCCAGCAAAACAGTCTACAAATGACTACAACTCATGCTTAGCGCAATTGTCAATCACGATATGTATGTTTGGCAAGGGGAAGTCATCTTTTGGACTGGCACGGTTGAGATCCCGGTATTCGACACAGACTCTGACCTTGTCGGACCGACACGTCTTCCTTGATTTTCAGACTCATATCAGGCTTGAACTTTCTGAGTTTCTATTTTTACTGGCAGACATCGGGTCAGTCGGCAGTTTGTGTGCCACAATAGATGTACTCATACCAGGCATGTCATCGTACGACCAGGGGAATATCTCCTCATATTCTCTTAGAAAATCTGTATATTCCTTCTTTTATGATGTCGATAAGTGAATGTTGATTCATGTTTCTTTGATATTCTCTTCATCTTCCAGGTTAACAATCTTAGTCTCGTCCAGGTTGGAGTTTGGCCTATTTTCAAAATTCTCGACTTCCTTAACAATATCTTCCGGTATGTCATCTTCCTCCCAGTCAATGTATGTTTGTTGCATTGTCTCATTGCATGTCATAGTCATTGGTTCATAAAGATAAGTAATAGTAATACTGTATAAGTAAAGTAATGAGAGAAGGGTGACTATTGGCTTCTTTGGATCATTACCTTCTGTGATCAAACTGATAGATCCCTTGGGGTCCCAATCATCGTCTATTCCAATCATGTGAGCCCCTCTACCCTTGTGATCTGGTAGAGGGTTATTGTAGACAGTTGGAGCAGGCTCATTTGCTACAATAATCTTGTTATAAATCAAAGTCTGATCTTATCTTTGAGAGAGCAGCATTCATCAATAGTGTGCCCTTTTATGCCGGAATGGTATACATAGGACATATTTGGATTAAACCACTGAGAAAGGGTTCTCAGGGAGCAGGGATAGAGGTGACATAACCAGCAATTTTGAGTCTTTCATACATCTGTTTGATAGTTTCAACAATAGCCATGTACTATTTTGAGGGCCTTCGATCAAAGTTTGGTCGAGGTCTAGGGAAGTTTTGGCGTGGAGGAGGGGATTGGTAGTGGGATGGTTGAGTGTTGTAGGCTTGGTAAACATGTGCTGGTTGGGAGTATTTGGGTGAAGTGGGCTGATATGCGGGTGGTGATTGATAAGTCAGTTGTAGAGTTTGGTAAGATGGTGAGTATGCTTGGTAGTTTGGGGTAGGTGATATATGATTGGAGGCATTGGGTAAGTTTGTTATTTTACAGGAGATTTGGTTCACTGTGGCACCATTACGACTCCTACGCCCCTTTTCTTGGACTCACCGCCTGACTGTAAGGCCTTGTTTGTAGCTTGCAAAGCTTCAAAATTTGTAACTGAACCGCTTTTGATCCGTTCTCGATTCTTTCTCCCAGCTTGATAACGTTAGAAAATTTGTGGCCTTCAATAATCATCAGACTCTCATAATACTGTGGGTCTTGCGCCGAAACAAATAATTTGTTAATTTTCTCTTCTTCTAAAGCAAGACTAACCTTGGCAGCTTCGGACCTCCATCGAGTAGCATACTCGTGGAATGTTTCTGTGGGCTTCTTCTTCAAATTTTGAATATAGAACACATCTGGCGCATTCTCCATATTCAACCTGAATCTGTCCATAAAATCAGATGCCATGTTTACCCAGTTTGACCACTTCTTCAGATATTGGCTAATGTACCAAGATAAGGTGTCTCCCTTCAAGCTCCTAATGAAAATCTTCATGCGGATTGTCTCGTCTTTTGCTACAATACCTAATTTGTCATAGTGCATTCTCAAATGCACCATTGAATCCCCTGTACCATCGAACATTTTGAACTTAGGAGGTTTGTACCCCTCGGGCAGTTCGACATCGGGCTGTATGCAAAGATCTTCTTACTTTAGGCCCCCTATTCCCTTGCTAGCTTTAACGCCTTAAATTCTGCTTGTCACCTTTTTCTGCTCTCCGGCCAGATTTTTGATGAGCAAGTCCTTATCATCGGACTTGGGTGTGCTTGAAATGGGCTAGGTGGAGTGTGGTATAGTCTGCATGTAAATGTGGGTATTATATTGGGGTGTGGCAATGGTCATTTGTGCAGCTCTAGAATTCTGGGATGAGCAGTGGGGTGTTATTTGAGGTATGGCAGGCATTACAGTGGTGGTGAGGAGTGGGATGGTTTTGTTGCTTTGGGATATTTTGTGGAACGTATAGTATTTTGAGTATTTGGGAAAGTAACCTCTAGAGTGGTGAGAAAATCGATTAAAAGCTCGGATTCCTTTAAATTAATGCATCAAAAAAGGAAGGTGTTTGCAATACTGATAGTACAAAATAATTACAAGTAAGGAAAGTAAAAAGAAATAAAAATATTTGGCACATAAACAGACAGATTACAGACTGATTTTGAAAACAATTAGTTCAGAAAATCACGGGCAAGATAGAAAATCACAGGGAATCAGCACTAAGTAAGGAAAGCATCTCACAAGCAAGGAAGTGACTCAAGTCAGTGAAAAACCTCCAAAGGAACCACATACAAAAAATCAGGGATTCAAAGAGATACACAGAATCGGCAGAACACTTTAGTAAAAAGAGACAATTAGACCTATTTAAACACAATAGGAACAAGCCCAAGAACCCTAAGTAAGAAATCACAGAATCTGTGGAACATCAGAACAAATTAACACATGAAAATTGGGAGATAACTCAGAAGATTACACAAACAAGCAGAAATATCAACACAAACATATAGGACTAGAAGATGTAGTGATTTCGAAAGTGGTTCAGAAACCCTAGTTTTAAAAGAAGAACCAAACATTGAAAAATTGAACAATCGAAAAGATCGAGTAGTGAGTAGTGTAAAACACAAAAGAATAAGTTAAAATCGTTTAAAAGAAAAAGATTTAAGAAAATTAGGGTTTCGTAATAAACTAGTGAGAGGTAAGGAACCTGGCTGTAAAACTCGTCAATAATGATGCTCCTAGCACCATCGAAACATAACCCATCGGAGAAAGTTCGGAGATAAGCCAGGCAAAGCTTCCGATGACTATCCTATATGGTGGAGGCTTCTGGAATCTCGAAGATAGAGGGAATCAGTGAGACAAGGTTTCACGGCGGCTGGTGGTCGAGAGAACTGAGGTTGGAGGTGGCCGGAGAGGCGGTGGATTCATCGGAGATGAGAGAGAGAGCCAGAAGGTTCTAGAGAGAAGGGAGAGCAAGAGTCAGTATATATAGAGAGAGAGATACCGTCTAAAATGAGCAGTTTGAGGGGGGTTGTATGATATTAATTTTGGAAATAAAACTTGGGCCGTTGATCTCACTTGATCAATGGCTCGGATTAGATTAATGCCGGGCGGTTGAAATTGAAATGCAAAGGGGTTATAATTGAAATGCATGAGGCTAAATGTTAAACCGCCATTTCTTCCCTTTTTATTTTAATAAAAATAGTTAAAATAATTTTAAAAAACAATTAAAGCACTAAATTGATTAATAACATATAAATGTTAATTAAAAAAAATAGTGGGAGCAGTTTTGTAATTATAAAATACTGTTAATCGGAAAATAGGCTATAATTGCAATTATAGCAATTTAGCTTTAAAAATACCAAATAAATTATGCAAAAATCACCTTAGTTATATCTGGGTATAAATATAAGAATAAAATAAATTATTCCCCAAAATGATAGTCTGGAAATAATTATTGAATTTTGTAATATTAAAATAGACAACAAATTGATTTCAAAATAATTAAAATAAGTGAAAAATACCAAAACTCTCGGGTATGCTTATATATGCATGTACATACTATTTTGAGAACATTTTGAGTATATAAAATACTTAGGGGAAAATTGGGTATCAACAGCTACCCCTCTTTACCCGGGAAGGATGAAAGAGTTGTCGGGTAAAGATATGATAACCAATTTTGACTGAGACAAATGACTTGCAAAGGTTTTGTGGTTTTTGAGCTGCCTACATGTCCCTTGTTTTACAGAAATCAGGTCATATGTAGTTTGGGATATATCGGCGGAGTATGCCGATAGAGATTTTGAAGAGACGGGTGCAATATTTAGGTTGGGAAGTGTTGTCAAGGACTAATAGGCTACGAGAACCGGAGCGAGATCGCTCATGCTATAATGGTCGTTGCTAGCTGATGTACTTGCAATTGAGTAATACAAGCATATCGTGCAGAATTTAAACGTGATGCAATTTCCCGTTGGACCATGAATGCTGTCTTCGGACTGTTAGGATGACATCCTCAGACCAGGACATCCTGGGCCATGAAGCGCATAATAATGGATTCGCAGGCTATGAAATGATGTTCTCGGGCTATGATGGTGGTGCCTCCGAACCATGAAGCCTTTGAATAATGATGTGCAGAATATAAAGCGGAATCCTAGGGCTATGGGATGGCGTTCTCGGGCTATGAAAATGGTGCCTCCGAACAATGACGCCCTTGGACAACTTGGCGATATTTCTGCCCATGAAAATGCAACATTTGGCGATATTTCAGCCGATGTAAAGCATAAATATAAAATGAAAAATTTTCAGCCGATGAAGGTTTAAACATAAATTGGCGATCTTTTAGCCGATACAAAGAATTAAATAAAGCTGGCAATATTTCAGCCAATGTAGAAAAATATAAATGGTGATATTTCATTCGACAGAAATTTAAATAAAAATCTGGCGATTTTTTCAGCCGATATGAGGGATATAAAAAAATTGGCAATGTTTCCACCATGCAAAATTTAAATAAAGTTGGCAGTATTTCAGCAGATGCAAATAAGAGGTGGCGATATTTCAGCCATGCAGGATGGAGACATTGCTTAGTCTCGGAAGGCAGAAAAGTAGCCTAATGCAATGCAAGGAAATGCAGGATGGAGACAGCGCTTAGACTCGGAAGGCAGAAAAGTAGCCTTATGCAATGCAAGGAGATACAGGATAGAGGTAGAGCTTAACCTCGGAAGGCAGAAAAGTAGCCTTATGCAATGCCATGAAATGCAGGATGGAGGTAGTGCCTAACCTCAGAAGGCAGAAAAATAGCCTTATGCAATGTAAGGAAATGCAGGATAGAGACAATGCTTAGTCTCAGAAGGCAGAAAAGTGGCCTTATGCAATGCAAGGAAGTGCAAGATGGAGGTAGAGCTTAACCTCGGAAGGCAAAAAGTTAGCCTTATCCAATGCAATAAATAACGGTGAAGAGTAACGAAATCTCTTAGCTGAGAGGTGATAGCTGACAATTAGTTGTCCTTGTGGTTGCTGGGGATGTTGCATGTGAATTGCGCTCGAAAATGGGTGATAATCCTGAGAATTGTATTCCTGAAAAGTTTGAGTTTGTAATCTTATCCGATGATTCTATGTTTTAGGGGTGCCTGCATTCAAAGAAAGATTGTGAGTTTTGTCAAGGGGGAAGGTTAGTTCGTCTTCCCGCGGACGGCGCTTGTCCTACTCAGCTCTTGTTTTCAATGGGGTAGCGTTGCTAACAAAGCAATTTTGATAGTATCTGAAAGTACAAGAGGGGGGTGAATTGTAGATAATTAAAGTTAATCGTTAATAAGTTGACTTAAAACTTAAGTAGTCAACTAAATATGGAAATCTTGCAGATATAATAATTCGAGGTAATAAGCAGAAAGTAAATGCAGAATTTAAAGACACCAGAAATTTTTATCCTGGTTCGGATTCAACTTGAATCCTAATCCGGTCCCCTTGGAATGCAAGGGATTTCTCTTCAAGTGAATAAGCTTTCTTTCGTGTACAGATTTGATGTATGTCACTCAGTTTCTCTAGCACTCGTTTGATACAATGCCTCACCAGTTGTATGCCCTCTTCTATCCCTGGCTTGTTACACAATAGATCTATATAGGCTACTATGCTTGTTTGTAGTAGAATGAAGAGAGTTATTTTGATTTGATCAAACTATGCTAAGGACGGAGTTACACTACATATTTATACAAGGATGAATGGTGAAGGCTTGTAAACCCAAGGGTTTTGATTATTGGAAAGAGTTGATTCTTTCCAATAATAAAGAGTTGTCCGTTGCTTCTCTTCATATGTTTTCCTTCGGCGGATAACGGGTTCTTCCTTTATTGTTGGACCTTCTAATCTTGATCGTTGTCCTGATCTTCTAGCTTTAATAGTTCTTCAGTGATTTGATCTGACTCGTCAATTACAGATTGCGTTGAATCTTTATTCCATTATGGCAGATTTTGATTTCCCAGAATTATAGAACTAATCCTGATTTGCAGATGTAGTATTGTTTCTTTCCTTGTACATCGTAAGTATTTCAGTCTGCTTCCCTTCTGAATAATTTCCTTCCTTGTTCTACATAGCCGTTCCAAATGTTCCTTTTTACTTCTTTGAACTCCTGCACATGCATATTATTTGCATCATTAAAATATGATCTAACAATCTCCCCCTTTTTGCTGATGGCAAAATAATATACAGAAATGTAAGGATGTAAACAACAGTTGACTTCCCTGTTTAGTACTAGCCGACTTGGCTCCCCCTCAATATGTATAGTCAACTGAACTTGATCTCCCACTCAATGTGTGCAGTCGACTTGTACCTATATAGTCTTGTCTATGGATGGGCAGCATAGTTGACTTAACCTGTTCAAAGAATAAGAGGTATTGTGTATGCATGTCGCATAGTCGACTTAACCTGTATAACAAATAAAGAATACATAGTGGACCCTATGTATGCATAGTCGACTTGAAACTGCACATAAATCATTAATAATCCAGAAGATATATATTCTTCCCCTTTTTGACATTAGCAAAGAAGGATTAGCAAAGAGTAGCAAAACAATATTATCCACAGAAGAAAAAGAAGAAAAACGTCCACGGGCACAGCCCAATCACAGCCAAAACAAGTTTTAAGAGAGAAAAAATAATTGTCTAAAAACCACATCCATGTGTTGCAGATCGCCTCCTTCAGTTGTTCAAAGTTGGAATTGGTAGCAATGCTCATTCTATCCAGCCTGTCGTGCACCTTCTTGAAGGCTTTAACTGTATTCTCTCTTACCCTTTGCACAGCCACCCTGATTTTAGACACATCTGACCCTGTTTCCTTTGAAATAGCATGAATAACATCCATAGTCGACTGTGTGGAGGACAGAAGAGTCTTGCTGTCTAAGAGTTGGGAGTCAATAGAGCTGAGCTTTTCACGTAGGTCAGCAGGAATGGAAGGGAGCAGTACATCAGACGAAATCTTGGTTTCCACAGGAGTTTGCGTCATATCACTTTCACTCTTCTTAACCCAGACACCCTTGACATTCACATACCCCATACTAGAGAAGGCTCTAGAGTTGTAGAACTTGGAGACAGGAACAAAGGGGTAGCCTAAAAGTGGAATTTGATAAGCTTCCAGAATGTGGGTGATGGTCATACCGAAAGGAAGACTGTTTGGATATTCAGCACTCTCAATCATAAAGTTTATAGCCCAGGAGAACAGCTTGATTTTGAGTTTGGAGATGAGACAGTAGACAAAGAAGGTGTCCCTTTGAGAGAAGGTTGAAAAGGAAACAGTTCTGGGGAGAAGAGTGGTTGCAACAATGTGGGCAAGAACCCTAGCTTCAAAGCTCATATCACTCGGCCCTAATTGATTGGGAAGAGTATCAGAGGGATTTTTAGCAATACACTATTTAGCTTGGTCAAAGGTGATTTCAAAATTCTCAGGCCAGACATTCTTAAAGAGGGAAGGGAAACCAGAGCAGTGACATAGGAAAAGAGAATCGAACAGACCACAATCAAGAACAATGCACTTACCAAGAACAAGAGTTTCAGGCCTATCAAGTTTTCTAGAGTGAATATTAGCATAAAACATATGGACAAGGGGTTTATATACTTTAGGCAGAGAAATAGAGAGAAATGTTTCCCACCATTGATACACGAAAAGATCCTTTACCTTGCAGTTGAGGGACTCCATATCATCCAGATCCACAATTCTTCCATGGGCGATGGGCTTTTATTTGAGAGATATAAAGAAATCCCTATTTGGGAGTCTTAGAAATTTATGTCGGAATCGAGTGAGGTAGAGAAATAAAACTTCGATTTCTTTGGAGTGGAAGAGGCAGGAGGTTCCTCCATGGGACGCTTATCGGTGGCTTTTTCTCCTAAAAGTTGAGAGTGCTCAGAGTACGCTCTTTGAAAAGAGGTACAACCCTCGGAACGATCAGACCCTAAGTCTACTTGCTCAGGAGGCGCGGGAGAGGGTTTTGGCTTTGAGCGGGTACTTTTTCTGGTTGAAGCAGAGGGGTTTTTGGAAGATTTTTCCATGGAATAAGAGAGGTTTGGTACAGATTGAAGAAAGAAGGAGGAGATGAAAGGGACCGAAAAACGCTTAGCTTAAAGAGAAGAGATTTGACGGTTGAGTATAGAAAAGGAAAGAGTTTCAGTCGAAGCGATGTGATGATTGGCTTTCCAACTTCGACTGCAAACTGATGGGAAAAAAAGAGAGGGAAAAACCGACTGTGTAATTAATGCACTGAAAAGGAGTAATTATGACAAGTTTTTGAAAAAATAACACTTCGGCCCTAAGAGTTTTTTGAAAAACAAATGATGCCAAGTAATTTTCTCAATGAACAAAATCTTTCTTCCGCCAATGGTTTAGTAAAAATAATGCCAACAAAAGTTAATTCTATGTCGCCTTTAAGAACATGGTCTCTAATAAAATGATGTTTAATGTCTATATGCTTTGCTCTAGAATGATGCATAGGATTTTTAGAGAGACAAATTGCACTACAATTATCACAAAAGATTTGTATAGGTTTGAAAGAAAGTTCATAGTCACTCAATTGATGGGACATCCACAGGAGTTGTGCACCACATTGACCAATGGCAATGTACTCAGCTTCAGTAGAGGACAAGGCGACTGATGCTTGCTTTTTGCTGTTCCACGATATTAAAGCCTTACCTAGTAATTGACACTTGCCATTCGTGCTTTTCCTGTCTTCTTTATTACCTACTAAATCTGCATCTAAGAAACCTTCTAATTTAAATGAGTTAGAGCGAGGATACCATAATCCATAAGATACTGTGCCAATAAGATATCGAATAATCCATAACATTACTGTGCCAACTGGAGTACCTTGTTCATCCTTATCCAAATTTGTAGCCGGACTCATGGGAGTGCCAATTGATTTTGCATTGCTTATGCCAAAATTTTTGGATCAGCTCCTTTGTATATTTAGTTTGACAGATGAAGGTTCCTTTTTCTGATTGATGAATTTGAAGCCCAAGGAATAATGTGAGTTCACCCATCATGCTCATTTCGAATTTGTTTTGCATGAGGTTTGCAAATTCCTTGCACATAAGAGTGTTAGCACTACCAAAGATAATGTCATCAACATAAATTTGAATGATAAGATTACCTTCTGTTGATCATTTAATGAATAGAGTAGTATCAACTTTACCTCTGGTGAACCCATGATCAACAAGGAATGTACTTAACCTGTCATACCAAGCACGTGGATCGTGTTTCAGTCCGTATAGGGCCTTAGTAAGCTTGTACACATGATAAGGGAATTTTGAGTCTTCAAAGCATGGAGGTTGTTTTACAAAAACTTCCTCTTCGATGAATCCATTCAGAAAAGAGCTTTTGACATCCATTTGAAACAATCTAATGATGCATAAGCTAACAGGATTCGTATAGACTCTTATCTAGCTACTGGGGCGAAGGTTTCATCGTAGTCGACATCTTCTTATTGTGAATAGCCTTGAGCAACTAATCTGGCTTTGTTCCTTATGACTTGTCCTTCTTTGTTCAGTTTGTTCCTGAACACTTTTGTTCTAATGACGGATACATTTTCAGGTCGGGGTATCAGCTTCCATACTTGACTCTTGCTGAATTGATCTAGTTCTTCTTGCATGGCTTTCACCCAGCTTGAGTCCTTCAAAACTTCCTCTACCTTTTTTGTCTCTATTTGAGAGATCAAAGCAATATTTGCTTTCTTTTTAAGGGAAGCCCTGGTTTTCATCCCTTCGTTTAGATCTCCTATGATATATTTTTGTGGATATTCAGTTTTATTTATCCATTCATTTAGTCGAACAGTGCTTGTAGTCGACTCCGTATGTTGTTCTAGAGTGTTATTGCTGACTTGTTCAGTCGACTCAACCACATCTGCAGGATTTGTTGACTCCAGTGATTTTCCTTTGTCCTGAACTTCTTGAGTTTGATCTTCGTCAACTGCATTAATGCCTTTCTTGACCAAGGGATTATTTTCATCGAATATAACATGAACAGATTCTTCTATGCATACAGAACGTTTATTAAAGACTCTGAATGATCTGCTATTCTATGAATAACCAAGAAAAATACCTTCATCACTTCTTGGATCAAATTATCCAAGATTATCCTTACCATTGTTATGGATGAAGAACTTGCTTCCAAATGGATGAAAATAACTGATATTTGGGCGTTTACCTTTCCAGAGTTCATAGGGAGACTTTTTTAGAATAGGCCTTATGAGACAACGGTTGAGAATGTGACATGCAGTACTCACACCTTCAGCCCAGAAATGATTTGGGAGTGGATGTTCTAATTGCATGGTTCTTTCCATAACTTGAAGTGTTCTGTTCTTTCTTTCCACAACTCCATTTTGCTTTGGTGAATGGGGTGCGGAGAAGTTGTGAGTGTAACCTTGATCATTACAGAAATCTTCAAATGCTTTACTTTCAAACTCGCCTCCATGATTGCTTTGGATTTTTTAGATCAGATAGCCCTTTTCTCTTTCAATCCTTTTGTAGAAAACTTCAAAATTTCTTAAGTCTTCATCTTTATTAGATAAGAAAATAACCCAAGTAAAACGTGAAAAGTCATCAACAATAACAAAAGTATATTTCTTGCCTCCTATGCTAGCATTTCTAGTAGGTCCAAATAAGTCCATAGGAAGTAATTGCAACGGTTTTGAAGTAGACACTATGTCTTTGTTTTTGAAAGAGTTTCTAGTTTACTTACCCATCTGACATGCATCACAAATATGAGTTCTAGAGAATTTTAGTTTAGGTAAGCCAATAACTAAATCTTGCTTGGATAATTTTTCAATCAAATACATGCTGGCATGTCCTAGTCTTTTGTGCCAGAACCAGGGATTATCAGATATAGAAGTTAGATAAATGTGACCATCTATATTTTCAAATCCATCAAGTATGTAAATATTTCCGTACTTTTTTCCAGGAAGAATTGTTTTACCTGATTCGTCTTCTATGGCACAGCCTGTTCTCTTAAACTTTACCTCATATCCTGAGTCACAGAGTTGACTTATACTTAGGAGGTTGTAGTTTAGTCCATCAACAAGATATACCTTTGTAATATCACAGTTGTTGTTGAAAGGAATAGTTCTAGTTCCAACTATTTTACCTCTTGAATCATCTCCAAATTTGACGCTTCTTCCATCAATCTTCGTAACCTTCTTAAAAAGATTTTTGTCACCTGTCATGTGACTGGAACACGCACTATCTAGGTACCATTTTCCTTTGCGAATTATTCTGTGGTGTTCCTGCTACATAATAATTATTTTCGTTTAGGTGCCCAAGCTTTCTTGGGTCCTGGAGAGTTAGTATTACTGGATTCAGAAGTTTTAGGTTTCCAAACCCATCCAGAAATATGATTTTTACGAAGTTGACAACCAGAATATTTATGCACACTTTTGTTATAGTAGTGACATTTAGCCGCAAATATGTTTTTAGGTCTTTCGTAAGCATTGGAACTAGCAATTATGATATTAGCTTATTTCGTTCCAGTTGACTTGTAAGTCAACTGGTCCGATCGACTGGTCGATTTAGTTCTAATTGGTTCCTTTCCAGTTGACTTGTAAGTTGTCTTTTTTGACCTAACAGAACTGTGACTGGTGGATTTGTGCAAGCTATTAAGCTGCATTTGCAATTACTCAAACTCTTTTTGAAGTGTGTCCTTTTCAATTTCACATGCTTCGTGTTTGAGTTTCCAGTCTTTGATTTCCATAGTGAGTCTCTTAAGCTCATTCATCATATTTTGAGACTCTTTTAAGGTGGAATCGATAATGTCCTACAATTCATTACATCTATCACAATCATAAGATCTTACTCGCTAGTCTCTCCTCTTGCCATAAAACAGTTTTCATCGTCTGAATCATCTTCATCTGTCCAGCATCCTGAAATTTTGTTGATCTCATTTTCTAGGATTGTCATGAAGCACAGATTTGCTATTTCTTCACGGTCTGAGTCATCCTCATCGCTCCAGCTTCCAAATGATTTTTTGTTGTTGAATCCTTTAGAGATCTTCTTTTTCAGTTCTGGACACTCCGCTTGGATGTGTCCAAATTTTCCACATTCGTAGCATTTTCCATCATTCTTATCTTGATTGTTGTATTGTCTAGATCTTCTTGGTGGAAATCTTCCTTTCATTGTATTTCTATATCTTCTCATCATTCCATCCATGTTTCTAGACATCATAGCAATTTCTTTTTGTAGGGATTCAGGATCCTCAATTTCATTTTCAGCCACTTTAATAGTAGTTTTGAATGCAACAATTTTCTTTTTCTCCTCTTGATTTGTCTTTTTTAGGTGTGATCTTTCAAAAGCAATGAGCTCTACTCGAAGTTCATCATATGATAACTTGTTAAGATCTTGCGATTCCAGGGTAACCACTTTGGTCTGCCAAGTGGTTGGGAGACTTCTGAGAATTTTCCTAACCTGATCGCCACTGGCGTAAGGTTTGCCAAAAACTTTCAAGTTGCTGATTATCTTACTAAACCTGGCTAACATTTCTTCGATGGATTCTCCTTCCTTCATTGAGAATAGTTCATAGTTGTGAACTAGCGTATTGATGTGGGTTTCCTTTACTTTGCTGGTACCTTCATAGGTAACCTCAAGTTTGTCCCACATCTCTCTGGCTGTATCACAGCTAGATATGTTTTCATATTCTTCACCACTTATCACATTGTGAAGCAGATTTCTTGCCTTGTGATTTATTTGGACAGCTTCCAGTTGTTCTTTTTATGTATGAGTCTATGTCATCAGGGTCAGCGAGTGGTGCAGTACTGGCAGGCAGTAGGTAGTTTCCCTTCTTGATAACTCTCCACACCTTGATGTTGTATGCCTTGGTGAAAATTTCCATTCGAATTTTCTAGTGGGAAAAATATTGTCCATTGAAGTAAGGTGGCCTTACTTGTAAATTTCCTTCCTGAAAGAGAGCTCCTACGATAACCTAATTTGCCATGATCTTTTTCTCACAAGCTGTTAAGCAGAAAACAAAAGTGTGAGCCTTGCTCTGATACCAATTGAAAGTATAAGAGGGGGGTGAATTGTAGATAATTAAAGTTAATCATTAATAATTTCACTTAAAACTTAAGTAGTCGACTAAATATGGGAATCTTACAGATATAGTAATTCGAGGTAATAAGAAGAAAGTAAATGCAGAATTTAAAGACACCAGGAATTTTTATACTGGTTCGGATTCAATGTGAATCCTAATCCAGTCCCCTTGGGTTGCAAGGGATTTCTCTTAAAGTGAATAAGTTTTCTTTCGAGTACAGATTTGAAGTATGTCAATCAGTTTCTCTAGCACTCGTTTGATACAATATCTCACCAGTTGTATGCCCTCTTTCTATCCCTGACTTGTTACACAGTAGATCTATATAGGCTACTATGCTTGTTTGCAGTAGAATGAAGAGAGTTATTTTGGTTTGATCAAAGTATTCTAAGGATGGAGTTACACTTCAAATTCATACAAGGATGAATGATGAAGGCTTGTCAACCCAAGGGTTTTGATCCTTGGAAAGAGATGGTTCTTTCCAAGAATAAAGAGCTATCCGTTGCTTCTCTTCAGATATTTTCCTTCGGGAGATAACGGGTTCTTCCTTGATTGTTGGACCTTCTAATCTTGACCGCTGTCCGGATCTTCTAGCTTTAATAGTTCTTCAGTGAATTGATCTGACTCGTCAATCACAGATTTCGTTGAATCTTTATTCCATTATGGCAAATTTGATTTCCTAGAATTATGGAGCTAATCCTAATTTGCTGATGTAGTACTGTTTCTTTTCTTGTACATCGTAAGTATTTCAAGCAGCTTCCCTTCTGAATAATTTCCTTCCTTATTCGACATAGCCGTCCAAATATTTCATTTTTACTTCTTTGAACTCCTACACCTGCATATTAACTGCATCATTAAAATATGATCTAACAGTATCAATACATAATTTGGTAACATAATTTAAAAACATGATGTAAATAAGTAATAGATAACAAACAAAATGATTTTCTTTTTAGAAGAACCGACGACTGTGACGTGGTTCAAGATATTGCAACCTCTTTTGCTCCTGAATTTTGAGGGTCCTCCTCAAAATTCTGCCCCAGTTTGCTGAGTTGGTGCCTCTGACGGCTGCAAGCGATGAATGGCGAGAATCAACTTCAGAATTTTGAGGGTCCCCCTCAAATTTTTGCCCTAGTTTGCAATGTCGGGGGAAATAAAAATTTTGTTGAATTGTGACCGAACCCATAAGGTTTCCTACGTATTCCCTCTTAAACGGAAATTTGGTCAGGTAATTCAAATTAAATCATATAGGAAAGCATAAAGATTACACATAGTAACGCTTGACTGCAACTAAGTTGATTGGCTTTGGCCAGACTTCTCCATCCATTTCCGCAAGTGTGAGGGTTCCTCCTGTCAGAACCCGATGAACAATGTATGGACCCACCCAGTTGGGAGAGAACTTCCCCTAGGCTTCATCTTGATATGGAAAAATCTTCTTTAGCACCAGCTTCCCCGGTGTTAACCGTCTTGGTTTGACTCTCTTGTGGAAGGCTCTGGACATCCTGTTCTAATACAATTGACCATGACAAACTGCATTCAATCTTCTTCCATCCATAAGAGCTAACTATTCATAGTGACTTATTAACCATTCTACATCTTCAAGTTACGCTTCTTGTATAATTCTCAGAGAGGGAATCTCTACCTCGGCTGGGATGACTGCCTTGGTACTGTAAACTAGCATATAGGGAGTTTCCCATGTCGATGTGTGGACCATGGTACGGTATCCTAATAGAGAAAATGATAGCTTTTCGTGCCACTGCTTGTGTTTTCCTATCATTTTTCTTAGTATTTTCTTGATGTTCTTATTGCGCACTTCTACAACTCCATTTATTTGAGGTCTATAGGCTATAGAATTCCTTTGCTTAATCTTGAACGTCTCACACATTGCCTTCATCAGTCACTGTTGAGATTTGAACCATTATCAGTGATGATCGTCTCTGGGATGCCGAACAAGCAAATAATGCAGGCGCAGACAAAGTCTGCCACAACCTTCTTGGTTACTGCCTTATATGATGCGGCTTTAACCTATTTGGTGAAATAATCAAATGCCACTAGAATGAACCTATGCCCATTTGATGCGGCAGGCTCAAGAGGTCCAATGAAATCCATCCCCCAAGCGGCGAATGGCCATGTTAAGCTTGTTGTATTGAGCTCGTTAGGAAGAACCTTTATCATGTCTGCAAGAATTTGGCATTGATGGCATTTCCGAACATACTGGATGCAGTCTGTCTCCATGGTCATCCAGAAGTAACCAGCTCAGAGTATTTTCTTGGCTAAGATGAAACCGTTCATGTGCGGGCCACAGGTCCCTACATGAACCTCCTCCAACAACCTAGATGCTTTTTTATGTTGACACACCTTAGTAATCCCAAATCGGGAGTCCTCCTATACAGGATTCCTCCACTGTGAAAGAAGTGATTGGATAACCTTCGTAGTGTACGCTTTTTTGTAGCGTTTCCATGTTTTAGATACTCTCATATTGATAGATACTTCTTAATGTAATGGAACCATGGTTTTCCGTCTGCTTCTTCCTCGACATGAGCACAGTAAGCGGGTTGATCTTGGATTTTTATCGGGATAGGATCAATGAAGTTCTTATCTAGATGCTGAATCATAGATGATAGAGTGGTCAATGCGTCAGCGAACTCATTATGGACTCTGGGGACCTACTGGAATTCTGTCTTTGTAAACCCCTTCCTCAACTCCTTTACATGATGCAAATACGGGAGTATCTTGAAGTTCTTGGTTTCCCATTCTTCTTGAACCTGATGTATGAGCAAGTCTGAATCCCCGATCACTATTACTCCTGAATGTCCATATCAATGGCCACCTTGAGCCCTAAGATGCAGGCAGACACCAGATAATGTTGACGTGTTTCTGATACTAGAACTGCTCCTATGCCAACTCCTTTAAAGTTCACTGCTCCGTTGAATAACATTCTCTAGCCATCATAAGATTCTGCAATGTCTTCTCTTATGAAAGAGATATCCTCGTCGGGGAAATACGTCTTTAGAGGCTCGTATTCTCCACCTACGGGATTTTTGGTAAGATGATCGGCTAGTGCTTGTCCTTTAATCGTTTTCTGGGTCACGTAGACAATATCAAATTCGCTCAACAGGATTTGCTATTTGGCCAGCTTGTCCATGGGCATGGTCTTCTGAAAGATGTACTTCAGCGGATCTATCCTTGATATAAGATAAGTGGTATAGGCACAGAAATAATACCTCAACTTCAGAGCTACCCAAGTCAGAGCACAATAGGTGCGTTCTAGCAAGGAATATCGGGCCTCGTACGGGGTGAGCTTCTTGCTGAAATAGTAGATCGCTTGCTCCTTTCTCCCTGTTTCATGACCTTGTCGACAAATGACTGCAACTCGTGTTTGGCGTAGTTATCAATCAAGATGTGTATATTTATCAAGGGGATGTCTGGACTGGCCCGGTTGAGGTCCCGGTAGTCGACATAGATTCTGACTTTCCAGTCCTTCTTTGGCACTGGCAGAATGTTGGCTAACCATGTCCGGTATTCCACTACCTTGAGGACCTTGGCTTTGACTTGTTTGGTAACTTCTTCCTTGATTTTCAAACTCATGTCTGGCTTGAACTTTCTGAGTTTCTGCTTTACCGACGGTCATGTCGGATCTATTGGCAGTTTGTGAGTTATAATAGATGTACTGAGACCGGTCATATCATCATATGACCAGGCAAATATGTCCTCAAATTATTTTAAGAACTCCGTGTACTCCTCATTTTCTGATGGTGACAGATGAACACTAATGCGTGTTTCCTTGACATTCTCTACATCCCCTAGATTGACGACCTCAATTTCATAAAAGTTAGAGTTAGGCCTATTCTCAAAATCCTCAACCTCTTTAATGACCTCTTCTGGTATTTAATCCTCTTCTGAGTCTATATCCATTCGTTGCGTTAACTTATCGCATGTCACATTCGTTGGTTCATCAATATGAGTAATAGTAATGATGTGTAAAAAATAAAGTAAATGGCAGAGAAAATAATAAGAAACTAAAATACTTTGATAAATTTCATAAGTGATTTGAACATTGTAGCTCTTAATTCAAAATTAAAATGCGGAAAGAAAATCAACTAGCAAAAAGTAGAAGGTGATGCATGGTGCTTTGTTCGGCCTTGCTACCCCGAAGCTTTCTGGGCTCTGATGGTTCTGATAGTCCAGTTATTGAGATGAGCCCTTCTGCTTAAGATGATCATGCCAGAGTGCGTGAACTAACCTTTTAGGGAAGGGAATAAAAAAAAAGTAAAAATAACAAAAAAGGTAACAAGTTAATGCGGATTCCGAGAAAAATATTGCAATATTTAAACACATAGTACAAGAATATAAATCGTGTCCTAAATTGGGTGGCTTGTTGTGCCCGAGGTAGGCCTAGCGACAAGTTGATTTGGAGAACTTATAATGCTAAATGTCATCATTTTATTGATAAAAATAAGACGAATCTCAAAACGACACTAAAATTGCATAAAGTAAAATATCACTTATGGGCAATGGCCTTATTACATTTCAATGCGAAAATAAAAAGAGAATCCCAACTATTTAGTCCCAGAAGGACCTTCCCCAGACTCGGCATCTTTGGCTCCATCAAAGAGCGTCACCAGCTTATGCAATCCCAGTAGTAGATAAGTCCTAGCCAAATGTCCACCTTCATTTCCCTCGACGTTTTGGAAATTCTCGATCCTCCGAATGAATTTTCCTTCCAGCTCTATTAAAACTTGCTCCAAATTCCCTAGGCGCTTGTTGGCTCTGACAGCCATATCCTTCCATTTCTCGATCAACTTTTGATTTGCTTCTTGAATTTCCTGATGCTCACTCTTGCACTCCCTGACCCTTTTGCGCAACTGATTGTACTTAACCTGTATCTCAACCCTTTTGTCGATGACCTTGTGACCTCGAGAAGACCCGGGCTGTCCTAACCCAGCATGATCTTCTTCTAGACAACCTGGATAGTATGAAGTGTAGCTGGCATGATATCTGTCAGGCTCTATGGAATCCCTTTCCAGGATGATATTGTTGTTCCACATGTGTTGAGCTTGACATTTGTATGGGCTATTGTCATCTTGGAAATAAGCCCTGAAATGACTCGTCTTTTCGACCTTTGGTACGACTTGCTTCCTCCCTGCCTGCCTTATAACTCAGAGAGGGACATTGGGATAAGTTCCCCTCAGACCAATGAGTATGAGGAATGGAGCGTCGCGAGAGCGAATGATGAACTCTCCAATAGGGAACTATTCGAACATCCATTACACCTTCTCTTCTTTCAAGTTTTCAAAAAACTCTACCCATCCTCGAGCATCCCCAAGCTGAGCAAACATATCAGGCATATAGTTCATTCTATTGGGATGGTGAAAGGCTATATGATCATTCCATGGCCTTCACAGAAGCTCTTGACATTATCGACCCTTTTGGAGATGTTCTATAAGTAAGTTGCAACCCTTAAAATGGCTGGCTCTTCATTGACAATTTTCCAAAGCTCGGTAGATCTCAGCAACAACCATGGGCACTATGCTAAAAGGATGCCCTTCAATCCCCACCATTAGTGTCTTGGTGACCATGGCTAGTCTCGTATGGATCCTAGCCTTCTTCATAGGAAACACTATCATTCCCAAGAAGCAGAACATAAAGACAAAAACCCTTCTGTGGATATGCCCCAATGATGTGAGGGCGAATTCATCTGGATAGGTGCGGTAGGATTTGCTATGACTATGCCTCTCATACAGGTAGTCGAAAGGAATACAGGAATCCTTCAAACAAGTCTGAATTTTTCTTCAACCCCATCATTTTGAAGAAACCCTTACCCTTGTAGTTTTATGGCATGAGCAAACCCAGAGTCTCCCAAGGAATACTGGCTAAACCACTTATTATTTTGAGCAACGGGGTCATTTCAAGGTCCCCAAATCGAAATACTGATCTATCACTATCCTAGAATAAGGTCGCAGCCTCTATGATTTTGTTATCTGGCTGAATTTTCAAAAGAGGGGTAAGTTTCCCAAATACTTGCGGACGAGAGTCTGATCACTGGAATGAAGGTCCTCCCACCAACTTAGCAAACTCAGGTGAATATTGGTTACCATGCCGAATCTGGGGATTTCGTGCCTCATTTTCTGCAAAACAAAGTGTTAGACCCTTACCCTACTGGACTCGACTATTTAAATCAATAATTGGCATAAACAGCATTTAGTTCTCCAAATAAATCCACAGAGTTTGGTATTGTCCGTTTGGGTCCTAGGGGAACCCTGTGGAATTTGGATAAGGCTATCTTAAAGAGTCATTATGTGGACAACATAACTGACTCGACTAGGTTTGACAGTAATGCATATACAGTTAAATAGAATACGGTTTCTATGGGGTGCTATACCGGTACCCTTGAGCGGACAACTCAAGAGGGAAAGGCACGGAACTGTTGACTGCACCGCTGATCGACTAGTTTTACCATAAATATGCCTTTGCCAAATTTAGGGGGTAATAATATCGGAAGAGTGCAACAACTCATCAAGCGTTGCTATGGTATTTGTTTGGCACGAGTGGAATATGATGTTGAAGATATAATTACAAGAATGAAACAAATTTTCATGTATTTTCATGTTCATAGTGATTACACTAATTGCTCAAAAATTACAACGGTATTGAATGAAAGCAGTAAATGAAAGCGTTAAAAAAAGAAACAAAAAGACAAGTCAATTTCGAATAAAGGTATTAAACAAAGCAATAAAGAAAAAAATAAAGTCACATATAACATGAAGTGGTAAAATCCTAAAGAAATTCCCCAGCAGAGTCGCCATGCTGTCTACGCCCCAATTTTCTCGAAAATCGGGTTTACGATATTTGGGAAGACAACTCTATTCCCGTTTGGGAATTGAGTTTTTGGAATTGAAGAGTCTCCACCTAATGATTAAGTGCATTAGGACACTAAGGGTTTTGAATTTGAAAATCAGAGTTCGGGTAAGGGCTAGAAATTATCTCGAGGGGAAGGTGTTAGGCACCCCTCAAGATCCAATAGTGTGGTTCTCGGCCATGCTATGTTGTGACTTTAATGCAAGCAAGTATACAAATAATTTCACACATAAGGGTAGGTATGTAACATGCATGTTGGAATCTATAATTTGTTTGAGGGAGGGTCTAAGTGCGAAGAATTAGTCAATCCATTGAATAAACAAAAAGGGAAATTATAAGGAATAATGCAGTAAAATTAATATTATTTTTTGGGTAGTTGAAAAAGACAGAATTTATTGGTATTAAACTAAGTTACATAAAGGAAAGGGGTCCTAGGTTTATAAAACACATGGATCATCCACACAACATCGGTAACCAATCGTACGCATAGCGTTATCGTGTGATCATTATCTCTATATCTACCCTTCCTACCCCATTAAGGTATTAAGCGTGGAATGGTATCGTTACCTACTGCATGCTATTACCCGTCCCACCTATCAGTCCTAGAGGCATGTAGGAATACTATTCCTACACTGTGAGCACTAGGCTGAACCCTTAAGTTTAAAGGACCAAATACTAGGCGACATACATAACAAGTAGGACTACACATAAAAGGAACATACAACGGCAAATAAGAGGCTCACAAATCCCTCCATAAGTAAGCATGTAGTTAGCACGTCATATAACACATTTAAGGTCTCAAAGGTAGAGATTTTTTTAAAAAAGGAACGAGTGACAACAGTTAGGGTAAGTAAAAACAAAGTTAAGGAAACTGTTAAAACCTGGTTTGGAAAAAGGTAAAGACTTGAAAATACAGTAGTTTGAAACAAAGTAGCACGATTCTGGGCAGAAAAGGTAGCCCAGCAGTTTGGAAACTTAATAGAGCAAGAATAAAAAATCAGTGATAATAAATACATGATTGCAAAGAAAAACTTGTTCCCAGATAGAGGTGGATTTTCAGTAAAAGGGTGACCCCCAAAGAGTCACAACAGGAATGAGAGTGACAGAATTTAAATTAAACCAAGCTGATTAGTCTTAAACTGATAAGAACAGGGTTAATCGATTCTTATTAGGGCCTAAAGATTGCCTAGGCGACATACGTATTGCCTACTTGCCTTAAAAAGGGGTGAACATGCATATTAATTCCACTTTTAAAGAGAAGACGCAATCAACCAAACTTATGTTATTAAATTAAACAGCTGGTGAGGCGTTCAGCAATTGCAACCCTAAATAACATGATATGTAATGCACATAAAGCTCCTAAAGCATGGTCTCTAAATGCAGTAGTAGTTTTTAACAGTTATTTGTTGATTACTAACTGATTACAAAGTGAGTATAACAATCTGAAAGTAAAGAGCTTAAGACAGGATATCTAGGTGTGAGATGCATGTCCTACACATGTCTTCTATTGCACAAATTGGTAAGTAAAGCCCTATAGACATGTTCTCTACCTATTAATTAAACTAAGCATGCATAATCCCTCCCAATTTCACTATAGCCCCAATCAGTTGTTTATAAGTTATTACGAACCGTGATAGCTGAATTACATAATGAAAAATAAATAAGAAGATACTCTATAGGGAGCCTTCAACCAGGCCTAATCATCCAACCTCACTTCTTTCGAGTTTCACAGCCTTGACCATGGTTGGGGTGCGGCAATACCATGGTTTGAGTTTCACAGCCTTGACAATGGGGGTCCTTGGCCAATACCAACACCTAAACACTACCAAAATGTTGAACAAGTGCAGTATGGAATTACCAACCTTGTACATCAAAGTTCAATGGGCACTCAAAAGTACCCAAGGCAATGCTTACACGAATGGGGTAGAACCTAGACTCTAGGAGTAGTGAGAGTGTCATAGAATTTTCTTTAAGGAAATTGAGTTGAAAAGCAATTTTAAAAAAAAATGATCCATGTAAAAATAGTTTTGAAATAAAAACAATGGTACAGTTTTGACAAACTCAGGACCAAAATACCTCATATAGTTTCAGGCAGTAAACACAAACAGGGAAAAGGGATGTGGGATGCAAGTAGTTCACATGTAATAACACAATTGCACCTAGATACCAAAGGAAAGAATTTCAAAACTTAGACAATCACACCAGGTTTCAAACAAAAGGGCTCATGATCACATGCTGAGAATGTACTAGGGCCAAGGGGTAGGACAGAACATGAATTAAGCAAATTAGTAGGCATGCCGGATTAATAGAATAATTGTCACACAGGGGCATGTTAGTTGCAATAAGAACAGCAGAACCATAAGTAAAAGCATAGAAGAAACAAAATAAAGTGTAGCATGTATAAAAGCATATTGTTTTGGATGCTACAAATAAAATAGAGGGCATACCAGTCAAGGATGAGATAGTGTAGAGCAATAGTGTGCAGGGAAGTGAGCAGTAGTATGCAGACCAAACAATCAGCAATGCATAGAGCAGTAGAATAGTAGAGCAGCCCCAAAATCACTCAGTCTTGGCTTTCAGCCGATTGAGTAATCATTAGTCAACAGGGAAAGTGGGAGAGGATGTGTAGGAAACAAGAGAGAACACTGAGTATGCTTATGTGTGTAAGAGAGATTTCAGAATAATGAACTTTTTGTTCATCTATTCTAAAGAGAGAGCAGGGTACTTATAGCTCTCAATAAGTGGAAAATAAGGTAATACATATAGAATGATTATAATTATAGAAAGAATACCTATTAGAATCAATTAAAAACTAGGATTCCTTTAAATTAGGGAGTCGTAGCTCAAACGGTATAAATTGCATCAAATAAGGAAGGTGTTTGCAAGACTGATTGTACAAAATAATTACAAGTAAGGAAAGTAAAAAGAAATTAAAAATTGTGCACATAAACAGACGAATTACAGATTGATTTTGAAAACAATTGGTTCAGAATATCACGAGCGAGATAGAGAATCACAGGGAATCAGTACTAAGTAAGGAAAGCATCTCACAAGCAAGGAAGTGACTCAAGTCAGTGAAAAACCTCCAAAAAAACCACATACAAAAAATCAGGGATTCAAATAGATACATAGAATCGGCAGAACACTTTAGTAAAAAGAGACAATTAGACCTATTTAAACACAATAGGCACAAGACCAAGAACCCTAAGTAAGAAATCCCGGAATCAGTGGAACGTCAGAACACATTAACACATGGAAATTGGGAGATAACTCAGAAAATTACACAAACAACTAGAAATATCAACACAAACATATAGGACTAGAAGATGTAGTGATTTCGAAAGAGGTTCAGAAACCCTAGTTTTAAAAGAAGAACAAAACGTTGAAAAATTGAACAATCAAAAATATCGAGTAAAGAGTAGTGTAAAACACCAAAGAATAAGTTAAAAATCATTTAAAATACAAAGCTTTAAGAAAATTAGGTTTCGTAATAAACCAGTGAGAGGTAAGAAACCTGGTTATGAAACTCATCAATAATGGTGCTCGTGACACCATCGAACCATAACCCATCAGAGAAAGACTGGAGATAAGCCAGGCAAAGATTTCAATGACCATCCTGTATGGTGGAGGCTTCTAGAGTCTCGAAGATAGAGGGAATCAATGAGACACGGTTTTACGGCGTCTGGTGGTCGAGAGAAGTGAGGCTGGAGGTGGCCGGAGAGACGGTGGATTCATCGAAAACGAGAGAGAGAACCAGAAGGTTCTAGAGAGAAGGGAGAGCAAGAGTCAGTATAGGGAGAGAGAGAGAGACCATCTAAAAATGAGGGGTTTGGGGGGTTGTATGATTTTAATTTTGGAAATAAAACCTGGACCGTTGATCTCACTTGATCAATGGCTCAGATTAGATCAAGGCTGGACTGGGTCATAAATTGGGTATGGGTGATTTGAGAATTGGGTCGGGGGATTTGGGGTTGGAATTGGTGTTCAATTTGTGGTTAAAATTGAAATGCAAAGGGGTTATAATTGAAATAGATGAGGCTAAATGTTAAACCACCATTTCTTTCCTTTTTATTTTAATAAAAATAGTTAAAATAATTTTAAAAACCAATTAAATCACTAAATTGATTAATAACATATAAATGTTTATAAAAAAAAATACTGGGACCAATTTTGTAATTATAAAATACTATTAATCGTAAAATAGGCTATAATTGCAACTATAGCAATTTAGTTTTAAAAATGCCAAATAAATTATGGAAAAATCACCTTAATTATATCTGGGTGTAAATATGAGAATAAAATAAATTATTCACCAAAATGATAGTTTGGAAATATTTATTTAATTTTGTACTATTAAAATAGACAACAAATTAATTTTAAAATCTTTAAAATAAGGGAAAAGTACAGAAACTTTTGGGCATGCATATATATGCATGTACATACTATTTTGAGAACATTTTGAGTATATAAAATATATAGGAAAAAATTAGGTATCAACACCTGGGAGGAATTTGCCATGATTCTTTGTTTCCATTTGTTATAATTGTGTTAGTGAAAAGTAAAAGGTTGTTCCGCGATAACGTGGGGAATCGAACTAAGGACTTCGTCTTTGGTTGAAGTCCTCCTCATTTAAATCTGTGCCCTGTCTTGGGTCGAGCTTGGACTGGCCTCAATTGGTAATTCAAACAGTCTTGGGGTTGTGGCTATTGGGCTTCGCATTTGGCCCACACTTTAATCTCATATCTTTAGCCTCTTTCCCTCTGTTAAAATACATTCCCTTAGCCTAGACCATAATGGAACCATTGCCTCATTAATGTTGGATAATTGAGTTCTCTAGCCTTGTACGAGTGAACAATGCTAGGTAATAAATCGTTATGACCTTATGAATGCAATTGAATTCCCTCTTTTAATTGAGAATTGAGGTGAGCCATGCCAAACAAATTCAATAACTGTGTGGCCCTCATTTTAATTAGCTTTAACTTAAACCTTAGAATCTGAGGCGTGTCATTTAGCAAAAATTCCATGGCCCTCGCAAAGCTGAAACGCGTAGTTGCTTTAGGCGCGTACTTTAATAATATTACCTTCCTAAATTCAGGTGTGCATTTCATGTGACCCAAATCCAAATACTAAAACGTTGAATAAGATGTGTTCCAGATCGCGGGTGTATTTCATGTAACGCGATCGAAAGACATGTTTTTGACAACGTTCAATCCTCTTTAAAAAAATAAATAAAAGAGGTCATAATTTAAAATTTGGCCATAGGTTCAAAATGTTCTAAAATCAAATAATTAATAGAATTCCACGAAACACGAGAATGCCTAACACCCTCTCCCGGGTTAACAGAATTCCTTACTCGGATTTCTTGTTCGTGGACTATTAAACAGAGTCATTCTTTTTCTTGATTCGGGATTTTAAACCGGTGACTTGGGACACCATAAATCTCCCAAGTGGCGACTCTGAACTCTCTTAATAATAAATCTGGTTTACATTGTCCTTTAATTGGAAAAACTCCCTTCATTATGTCCTTCCGGGGGTGTAGTGAAAAAAGGAGGTGTGACAGATCTGGCGACTGTGTTGGGGACAAGAACCCAGAACTTTTGGTTCAGGGTTCAAAATTTGAGCTTAGATAAATTGTTATCTTTGGCTTTATTTGATTTTGTTACATGATTGGGCCTAATGTGCTAAATGTTGCTTTTACTGCTTTGATATTTCGTGAACTGTATATAAATTGCTACTAATCTCTCCTCTCTCTGAGTCTTCTAAATCATGAAGCAGTGTGCACTTCGTGTGAATTCTTTTCTATTAGAGTCAATTTCAAAATTTTAGAACGAGGTTAGGATAAGATGCAAAGCCGGCGAAGCTTCTGTATTCCGGTATGCTGCCCTTCCCTCGCCCCTCCCCCCCCCCCGGCTTGAGTTGTCCGCTC
>MU681585.1:39586-60296 GCA_026770625.1 Nicotiana glauca
CTAGAATAAGCCGGAGCGTTTGTTGCATCACATGCATTTGACTTAGGGGACTCAACACAGGGGTTGGGTCCGTCTAGGACAGGTGTCCCCACAGTAACATACCATCCTGATGTATATTTTACGTGTTATTTGTTGCATTTATTTGCTTCGGGTTTGCATGTTGAACGGCATTTGAGTGTTGGGAGAAAATTGAAAAAAAAAATGGCATTGTGAGGCTTAAATGAAAAATCCAAATTATACTGATACTCTGCCGAATTTTGAGAAAAATGAAAAGAAAAAAAGAGGAAAAGGGTTTTGTTTTTAAAAATAGTTGGTTTTATTTTATTTTCCCGAACTACGCAAGTTTGATTCTCACGGGGTGTGAAATACGTAGGCAACCCCCATGGGGTCCAACTTCCATTTTTGCAAATATAGCCCAAAAAGAACAAAAATTTGTTTTTACTGTAAATAATTAAAGTGATGCCACTCTTGTGAAGAATATCCGAATGTCCCTAAAAAGGGCACCGGAAGGCTGTTTTAGCAAGAACAACCACCTTTAGTCATTTTTCAAGGTTTTTGGCCGGTTAGCCGACACAGCCTTAAAATCTTTATTTTCGAAGTGCTGAAAGGCCATATTGGCAAAGCCGGATATTTTTTTCTGGAGTCAAAATGAGTCGTAGTTTTATTAAAATCACCTTAATAAATGTGTAGGATGAGCATAAATCAAAATGAACCTTTTTCAATCCGTGAGGAAATCCCTTTAGAGCTACATATGTGGTGTCATGATTTGGGGGACGACAACAAGAAAGTTGTGACAAAAGTGTTGGGTGGTCTTATTGGGCTCTTGAATGTTAAGCCGAGAAAGGACATAATTGAGGCCTTGATACCATTTTGGGACCCGGCACATAATGTATTCCACTTTGCTGATTTCGAGCTAACTCTTAAACTGGAAGAGATAGCAGGATACGCCGGTTCCGAGGGGAATCTCCGAACTCGATACCCGGTGGCACCTAGAACAGTAACCCCTCAAAAAATTTTGGATTGTTATGTATTACTCGGTACATCAGAGATGGGAATTTGGCCAATGGATTCTGTACCTTTTACTTTCTGTACCGACGTTATGGGAATCACTGTGGCTTTCAGATGCTAGATACTTGTCTTACTCATACGGGAAATAAAGACAAGTGGGAAGCTCGGAGAGGGCTAGCTTTTATAACGGCGTTCCTGGGTATTTTGGTTTTACCCAGAAAAGATGGGAATATAGAACTGGGACTCACAGGGATAGCTGACTTAATAATGAAAAAGGCAAATGGGACCATAGTGCCGTTGATCTTGGAAGAAATTTACCAAGCCCTGATCCTTTGCCGAGAAGGATAGAAGTTCTTTGCAGGGTGTAATATGTTGTTACAACTATGGATGGTGGAATACCTTTGCCACCATCCCGGATACTTGAATTGTGGTATGACTGACCTCAAGTGCATTGAAAAACATGAAAAGCGGGTAAAGGGTTATGAGTTCCCAGAGGGTACATAGCATGCTCACTTGAAATCCTTGACTGCAAACAAAATCGAATGGACGCTCAGGTGGCTGTCGGTTGGAGAAATAATCTATATGTTAGCTGAGGAATGTTTTCTGCTATTGATGGGTCTTCGGAGTATCCAGCCTTATGCCCCGCATAGAGTCCTACGTCAACTAAGCCGATACCAGACCATCCCACACGATGAGGATCTAAGTCGACAAGTCATTGAGTTAGAACCCATAGCTACCTTCCCAAAGGAAAAATTACGCCGGATTTGCATCAGTGTAGATTTTTAGAGTCTAAAACTCAAGTGTGAGATCTATCTAGAGGAGAGTTGGAGCTGGCTACCTTGCTTGGTATGGTAAAAGATCCCGAGTTCACCAGGAACCCGAAAGGCCGGCAAAAAGACCCCATGTCCAACAATTCACCGATAGAGCACAGGTGCAGTGGGACTGGCTGACCAAAGAAAATAAGTACAGAGCCACCATAAGCAGGTTGGAAAAGCAGGTCCGAGACCTTCTGTTTGAAAATAGTTTGCAAGCCACAGCCAACGAGGGAGAAAAGAGGAAGCTAGCCAAAGAAAATGAAGCCCTTCGAGCTCAAATTCGAGTGCAAGGGATGAAAAGCTTATAAATAACGTTAGGCCGAAAGGGGATGATTATGGTTTTGATTTAAACAAAGCGAAGAATGAGTTGGCAAGGGCGTGAATACAACTGGCTAAGAATGCGGAAGAGAGAGCATGTCTGGTTACGTAGTTAAAAGAGCAATACGACAATGAAATTGCAAGGTTAAAGAAAAGGGTCATCACTGTCGAGAACAAAATAATCAAACAAGTCAAGGATTTTAAAGCTGAAAGGGAAAATGTTATGATCTTATGTCTCCGATGGAGGAAGAAGTACAATAGCTACAAAATCAACATTTCCACGACACTCAGGTATTACAGGCCTGTAATCAGCAGGTCGGGCGTCTACTTCAGGAGAAGGGTAGGATCAGAGCGAAGATCAGGGCCATTGCCAATTATATTGTTATGAAGTGCCAAGCATGTGAAGATATGACCTGTACCACTTTCTTTGCAGCGGTGATGATATTCGTCTGACAAATCCTAAGTGATTTAGAGAGGCTCCAACGGGATCTTGCACATAGGCCCGCGGCGAGGCCGAATGATGCCCCGCAGGCACCAGGAGTTTTTGAGGGATTAATGTATTCGTGATTTTTGAGTCTGTACTTTTCTGCTTCTGAAGTCTGTCAGTTAAGTTAGAGTCTATAGTTCTTTGAGTCAGTACTTTCATCTTTTCAGAGTCTGTTAGTTTCTTTTGCGTCTTGATTTTTTCGAGTCATTGTAATCAAAGTATTTGCTTTTTATGAAAAATTGAAAATCCCAAAATATTTTTTGTTATTCATTTTTCATTTATATCTTAAAGAACTATGCTTGGTCTGATTCATACGGGGTCATGATACGTAGGTAATCACCATAGGATTCGACCGTAACCAAATACAAAAGAAAGGGAAAAAAGTGAAAAAAGAGGAAAAACCAAAAAAAAAAAGGAAAAACAAGAGAGAAAATGAGAAAAGAGAAAGAAACTGAGAGAGGAAAATAATGGCAAAACAAGAGGGAGGAATGAGAGAACAAAAACAGAGAAAAGCAAAGGCAAGAAAAAGATAAATGTGGCAAAAAGAAATGAGGAAAGCCGGGATGACGCATACAGCCGTTGAAAGGCATAATAGAAACAGTTAGTTGCTTAGGTGCATTCATACCCCCAAATATGCGGTTACTAATCTGTTAAAACCCTAACCGCTAACAAAATTGTTGTTGATGTATTGAGTTTAGGCATGTGGTTAGTTGATCGGTATTCTGGCAACTCACTCGTACAACACCCGGTCAAAAGACAAACTGAACATAACCAACCAAGAACTAGAGGTGAGTATTGTCGACTCAAGAGAGGTGGATGAATTGGATGTTAATGAAATGAAAGAAGAGATGCATAAGTTAAAGCAACAAATGGCTAAAATGTACCAGGCCTAGTCAAAGGGGCATCCACCACCGATTTATCCTGCCAACCTGCTTACATCCCACTATTGGCCCAACCTTGAGAGCCTCCTACTGTGAATTCATCTCCAGCCTTTCCTACCTACCAACAATTTTATGGCACTACCTCCCAAACGCCACCAGCTCCACCACCCAAACAAGTCCCATACCCTCCTCCACCAATCACTCTTGTGTTTGTGACACCTCTACCCGCTGCATTACATCGATCTTCTAGTGAGTCTCTATTCTAGACTCAAGACAACAATTATTATCCCCTATATACAACATTCAAAGCACCAAAACCATGTTCTTACACTCCTCATTTTGATCTCTCGACAGAAACTGAGAATCCTCCTAAGAATTCTGAGTAGGAATAGATGATTAGGAAAGTCAAGAGCTTGGAGAAATCTTTCAGGAATATGCAGCGCGTTTTTGTTCCCAAATGTCCAATTACCAGCAGGGTTCCCAAGTTTGATTTATATGACGGGCATGGTGATCCAGTGGCACACCAGAGAGTCTTTTGTAGCAAGATTAGAGGGGCGGGTGGAAGAGATAAATTACTGATGGCGTATTTTAGCCAAAGTTTAAGTGGCTCAACTTTGGAATGGTACACCCGACAAGATCATTGTCGATGATACACTTGGGACGATCTGGACCAAGCATCCGCCTGCCATTTTCAGTACAATCTTGAAATTGTCCTAAACCATCTGTCATTGACCAAGATTGAGAAGAAATCCGAGGAAAGTTTCAGAGAATATGACTTCCGTTGGAGAGAGCAAGCAGCGAGGGTTGACCCTCCTATGAAAGAGAGTGAAATGGATGATTATTTCTTGCAGGCCTTGGAGCCCACTTATTTCGGTCACTTGGTGTCAGCGGTAGGGAAATCCTTCAATGAAGTGGTAAAAATGGGAAGCATGGTAGATGAAGGACTCAAGTAAAACAAAATCATAAGTTATTCAACAATAAAGACGACCTCCCAGGCCATTCAAAATGGCACTGGGTGTGTACTGGGGAAGAAGAAGAAAGAGGACATTGCGGTAGTTGAGTCAAGAGCTTGGTCCAGGGGCCCGTCACCTTACTATAACCAGCCTCGACCCCACACCTAAACATTACCCCACACTCTATATAGCCCACCACAACACTCCTACCCACCTCCAAATCCCCACTTCTCTGTCCATTATGCTCAAACATACACTCAACCTCCTGCCCATGCACAATGGCGTGCGCTAACCCTACAAAATACCTACTCAACTTCACAAAATACCTATCCACCCCCAAGAACCTACAGAAATTCCCTTGGAAAAGGTTTCCCACCAAACCAAGCCTTCAAGAATGGGAGGTCGTAGAAGCAGAAGACTTTCACTCTATTGGCAGAATCATATACTAGTATATTCCACAGGTTGAGACAGTTGGGTATGTTGAATCCGTTTGAGCCTAAGCTGCCAAACCCCGCTCGGAAAAATCTTGACCACTCGGTGAGTTGTGAATATTGTTTAGGGGCTCCGGGGCATGACACAGAGAAATGCTGGAAATTGAAAACAGCTATTCAAGAGCTCATTGATACCCGTCAGATCGAGGTTCAAGCCCCGGAAACGCCCAACATCAACCAGAATCCACTCCCAGCCCATCCAATATGATTGAGATACTGCAAAAAGGAGTAGAGACTAAAAAGCCCTCATAGACTGTAATGATGATCAGGTCCAGTGAAGTCAGGCTAAGTGCGAAGTTAACTAGTGAGAAGTCATTGATCAAGTTAAAAGAGGCACATAGTAAACCAGTTGTGGTAGTTCAGAAGGACTCTTCGAGCAAAGTTGCAGTGAAGCAAGAAAAGAAAAAGTCGTAGTGTCAGGGGCAGCTAACAAGCCCATTGTAGTTGTGGAAGGTGCTCGCAGAGAGCCTGTTATCATCAAACCAGTAACACAACTACCAATAGTCAACAGTAATGTTGTCCCTTGGAATTATTGCCGATCGATAGTGCTCTACAAAGGGAAAGAGGTTAAAAAAATGTTTGAGATACCCATGGTCTGACTCACTCGGGGAGATGCTTTGCCTCCGAGGAGTTAAGAAAAGCCAAAACTTCCAAAGATAACCCAGTATCAGTAAAGAAAGCTATGACTGAAGAAGAAGTGAAAGAATTTTTAAAGAAGATGAAGGTGCAGGACTATTCTATTGTAGTGCAGTTGATGAAGACCCCTGCTCAGATCTCATTGCTCTCATTGTTAATCCATTCGGATGAGCACCGCCGAGCGTTGATGAAAATCTTGAATGAGGCCCACGTTCCTGACAAGATCTCTATAAACCATCTAGAAAAGATAGAAAACAAGTTTTTTGAGATAAATAGAGTCACTTTTTCTAATGATGAACTGCCCATGGAGGGTACCGAGCATAACAAAGCCCCTTACCTCATTGTGAAGTATGAAGATTCGGTGGTTACCCTGGTGCTAATTGACAACGGGTCTAGTACAAACATTTGCCCTCTCTTTACCTTGGACAAATTGAAAGTGGACAATGAAAGAATTCCCAAAAATAGTATTCGCGTTCGGGGGTTCAATGGTGGAGGGAAAGATTCAGTTGGGGATATAGTGCTGGAACTGACAATAAGGCTAGTTGAATTTACTATGGAATTTCAAGTACTAGATGTGGAGGTTTCTTACAATCTATTGCTGGGTCGACCTTGGATTCATGTCGTTAAGGCAGTGCCATCTACCCTGCACCAGATGGTTAAGTTTGAATGGAACATACAGGAAATTGTGGTGCATAGAGAGGATAGTTTGTGTGCCCAGAATGATGCCATTATACCTTTCATCGAAGTTGAAGATGATAAGGAGCCGTGGGTCTATCAGGTCCTTGACACAGTATCAGTTGAAAAGATCCCAGAAGGGGAGTGTGTTCCAATTCCGAAAGTAGTAGCCGCATCATTTATGGTGGCTTTGGAGATGTTGAAGAATGGCTTCGTCCCTGGCAAGGATTTGGGTGCTTCTCTGCAAGGCATCGTGCAGCTAGTGTCTCTTCCCAGAAACTTGGATACTTTTGGTTAGGGGTTCAAGACTACAATCGTAGACATAAGGCGAGCCAAAAAGTTGAAACAAAAATTATGGGTTCTTCCAAAGCCTGTCCCACATCTCTCTCGATCCTTTGTCAGGCATGGTAATAAGAAGCGCCTAGTAACAACAATGCTCGGTTCTGTGGTTGGTCCTGATAAGGAGTTGCTTAAAAGGTTTGAAAATTTGTTCAACGAGGTGAATATGGTGGAAGCTGGAGAAGGATCGAGCAAGGTAGATGTGAAATTTGTGTGTCCCTATGCAAAGATCAACAATTGGGAAGCTACTCCTCTTCTTACTCAGAGGGAGTTTTGGTAGTGGGCTTTGATTTTTTTTAGTTGTCTGGATTATTCCAGTGTTGTGATTCAGATTCGATGTTCCGTCCGTTTGGATGTGTTAAACCTTGTTATCTTTAAAATTTCAATGAAATGCAATTTCCCTTCTTTTTCATTCCTGATAGTTTTTATTTTTGTATTTATTTTATTTCTTGTACAGTCCTTTTTATGCTACTTTCAGTGACATGACATGCATGAGGAATCTCCGGACCAATCTTAAATGCCAATCTAATTCTGAAATAATAATATAAGAAATTGAGTGTGATGATGAAGTGGAATATAATAATGATAAGGCTTTTAAAGATATCAGTAAAGAATTAAGCCATTTTGAAGAAAAACCCAAACCTAACCTGAATGATACAGAAGCAATCAACTTAGGGGATCAAGATAATGTCTGGGAAACTAAAATAAGTGTCCATCTGGAACCACATCTTAGAGAAAATATAATTAAAGATCTGTTTGAGTACAAAGATATTTTTGCATGGTCATATGACGACATGCCAGATCTAAGCACTAACCTGGTGGTTCACAAATTGCCCACTGACCCGGCATTTCCCCATGTCAAGGAAAAGCTGAGGAAATTTAAAACTGATATGAGTGTGAAGATCAAAGAAGAAGTTAACAAGCAGTTTGATGCAAAGGTCATTCGGGTCATGCGGTATCCCACCTAGTTAGCCAATCGTGTGCCTGTGCCAAAGAAAGATGGTAAGACTAGGGTGTACGTTGATTACCATGATCCAACCAAGGCGAGTCCGAAGCATAACTTCCCATTACCAAATATCCACATATTGATTGATAATTGTGCCAATCATGAGATTGGTTCTTTTGTAGATTGTTATGCGGGCTATGCCCAGATCTTAATGGATGAGGAAGATGCAAAAAAGACGGCATTCATCACGCCATGAGGAACATACTGTTATAGGGTCATGCCATTTGGTTTGAAAAATGCTGGGGCAACCTACATGAGGGCGATGACAACCATATTCCACGATGTGATACACATAGAGATCGAGGTGTATATGGATGATGTAATTGCAAAGACCAGGAAGCAGTCTGACCACGTCAGGGATCTGAGAAAGTTCTTCCAAAGGCTTCACACGTATAATCTCAAGCTCAATCATGCGAAATTCGCTTTTGGTGTTCCATCTAGAAAATTGTTGGGATTTATAGTCAGCCATCGAGGTATTGAATTGGATCCATCAAAAATCAATGCCATCCAACAATTGCAACCTCCGAAGAACAAGACTGAGGTGATTAGTCTGTTAGGGAGATTTAATTAATCAGTAGGTTTATCACTCAGCTTACGACAACTTGTGAGCCTATCTTCAAGCTATTAAAGAAGGATGTTGCAGTCAAGTGGACAGATGAATGAGATAAAGAGGTATCAGTCAAACCCATCGGTGTTGGTCTCGCCAGAACCAGGGAGGCCTTTGATTCTGTATTTGATGGTTTTGGACAATTCGTTTAGATATGTGATAGGTCAGCATAACATCACCGGCAGAAAAGAGCAGGCCATATACTATCTCAGTAAGATGTTCATGGCTTACGAGGTTAAGTATTCCGCTTGAGAGGACGTGTTGCGCCCTAACTTGGGTATCACAGAAGTTAAAACATTACTTGTCATCGTATACCACTTACCTCATCTCTCGGTTGGATCCGTTGAAGTATATCTTTCAGAAGCCTATGCCCACAGGGAGGCTTGCAAAGTGGCAAATCTTTCTCACAGAATTTGACATTGTCTGTGTGACCCGGACTGCAATGAAAGCACAAGCGTTGGCTAACCATTTGGCTAAGAATCCAGTAGATGAAGAATATGAACTTTTGAAGACATATTTCCCTGATGAAGAGGTAATGCATGTTGATGAGTTGGAACAAGTTGAGAAGCAAGGATGGAAACTTTTCTTTGATGGGGCTGCAAATATGAAAGGCGTTGGGATAGGAGCGGTACTTATTTCTAAAATAGGGCAGCACTACCCTGTTACGTCTCAACTTTGTTTCTATTGTACTAATAACATGGCCGAGTATGAGGGATGCATCTTGGGTTTGAGGTTAGTTGTGGATATGGGTGTCCAGGAAGTCTTGGTCATGGGTGACTCAGACCTTCCGGTACATCAAATGCAAGGGGAATAGGAAACACGATATTTGAAGCTTATACCATACCGACAATATTTGCATGATCTTTGTCAATGGTTTTAATCAATAGAATTCAGGTATATTCCAAGGATTTATAATAAAGTTGCCGATGCTTTGACTATATTGGCATCAATGTTGCATCATCCAGATAAGGCCTATGTGGATCCTTTGCAGATTCAGGTCTACGATTAGCATCCCTACTGTAATATGGTAGAAAAAGAACTTGATGGTGAGCCACGGTTCCATCATATCAAAGAATACCTCAAAATGGGAGTGTATCTAATATAGACCATAGGGGATCAAAAGAGAGCAATTCGACGTTTGGCATGTGGATTTTTCTTTAGTGGAGAGGTATTGTACAAAAGAACTCTAGATCTTGGGTTATTGAGGTGCATAGATACAAGACAGGCCACAGCTATTATGGCTGAAGTACATTCGGGAGTTTGTGGACCACATATGAATGGGTACGTGCTAGCAAAGAAGATTCTCCGAGCAGGTTATTATTGGCTTACTATGGAGTGAGATTGTATCAGTTTTGTGCATAGGTGTCATCACTGTCAAGTGCAAGGAGATTTGATTCATTCTCCACCATCAGAATTGCACACAATGTCTGCACCATGGCCTTTTGTAGCATGGGGCATGGATGTCATTGGGCCAATTGAACCAGCAGCATCAAATGGGCACAGGTTCATTCTGGTGACCATTGATTATTTTACCATTTGGTTTGAGGCTAAAACATTCAAGTCTGTGACCACGAAAGCGTTGGTTGATTTTGTGCACTCAAATATCATTTGTCGGTTTGGGATACCAAAGGTGATCATTACAGTAATGGGGCTAATATTAATAGTCATCTGATGAAAGAGGTGTGTCAGCAATTAAAGACTACACATCACAGTTCCACCCCTTACCGTCCCAAGGCAAACAGAGCAGTTAAGGCGGCTAACAAGAATATAGATAAAATACTCTGAAAATGGTGGAGGGTTCTAGATAGTGGCATGAAAAGCTACCTTTTGCATTGCTGGGATATCGCTCTACTATTCGTACATTAGTTAGGGTGACTCCTTATTTGTTGGTGTATAGTACTGAAGCAGTAATAACCGGAGAAGTGGAAATCCCATCCCTTCGGATTGTCGCAGAAGCCGAAATTGATAATGATGAATGGGTCAAAACACGCCTGGAGAAATTGAGTTTGATCGATGAGAAAATATTGGCAGCAGTGTGTCATGGCCAGTTGTATCAGCAGAGAATGGCAAGAGCATATAATAAGAAGGTGCGTCCACGAAAGTTCGAAGTGGGTCAGCAAGTGTTGAGACGTATCTTTCCACATCAGGTTGAGGCCAAAGACAAGTTCGCCCCAAATTGGCAGAGGTCGTTCATCGTAACGAGAGTGTTGTCCAGTGGTGCTTTGTATTTAACAGACATAGAAGGCAAGTGCTTATAAATGGCCATCAATTCTGATGCGGTCAAAATATATTATGTATGATTCTCTTTGGTTTGATTGCATTTGTTTGTACTCGGCATGTTTTGGAGATTGGAATGACGAAGGCATTTTGTTCTGTTATCTAAATACTTTATCCTTTACTACCCCTTTGAGCCTTATTTATTTTCTTTCATACCCCTCTTTTGGAATTAGTAGCAAAGCTCAGAAACACAAGCGTAAAGGATAAGTAAAGGAAAAGAGAGAAAAGAAAAATAAAAATGAAAAAAGAAGAAGAAAAGAAAAAGAGTAGGAAAAAAAAGAAAAAGAAATAAAAGAAATAAAAGAAACAAAAAGAAAAAGGCAAAAGGATGAAAGAAAAGAAAATAAGAGAAAATGGAAGAAAAAGAAAGGAAAAATCACAACAACAAGGTAATTTCTATGACATGAACTACGTTCGACCTGATTTTTTTAAGGCGTAGGCAGCCTCACGGTTCGGTCTCATCAAAGTAAAGATCCAAAAGTCCCCAAGCGGGAAACTAGGGCAAAAGTTACATTTGTTGTGAGAAATTTGATTCCGGAAGTTGTAATTTTAAACCCAGCTGAATTGTTTTGAGATTGTAATACCCCTTTTTTCTAACCCCATCCAAAAGCCACATTACGGTCCAAAGAAAGACCTTCTAATCAGTTTTCGGGAAATGCCAAGTCGAGCAGATAGAGGTTATTCATCGCACGGGCAACACTCCGGTCCAGGCAGGAAAGTAACGAAAAATGATAGAGTCTTATTGGTGAAAACCCTCACGGGCACAGTAAGGCGACGGGACCTGAGAGAAATCAAAAATGAGAGAGTCTTATTTGTGAAAACCCTCACGGGCATCGTAAGGCGACAAAAGCTGAGAGAAACGAAAATGAGAGAGTCTTATTGGTGAAAACCCTCACGGGCACCTTAAGGCGAAAGTGAGTTGAGAAATGAACAAATGAGAGAGGTTTGTGGGTAAAATAGTTCAGGACACCGCAGGATGAACAAGGTTAGGTTTTGAGTGAAGAAATCAGGTTATGTAATTCTAGGGCAACAAAGTATGGCAACTGAAAGTGGATTGGTTGGACGGATTGGGCTGATTAGTCCGGTTTTGGATTTTTTTTATCCTTAACTCTCAAGGTCATTCCATTTCATTTCTTTGGGGTTTTTGTTTCTCTAAGATGTTTCAATATCAGTCTTATTCAAAGGAAATGAGAAAGGATTTCAAATCTTACTACCAGCTTCCAAAATTGCAAAGCACAGTGTGGCCAAAACATACCAAAGATAGCATGATGTAAAGTGGGGTACAAGGAATCACCAAAAGTTTCATAGGTAGAATGATTTGGTAATGTCATGCGAGATTCAAAGGTTTAGATGAATGGGTTAGATATGTAAAACAACATTATGGGTATACAACACTCGGATCATCAAAGGTCATGGGGTTTGAAAGTCAGTCAGAAAGTCAAGCGGTTCAGGGCCAGTTCGAGAAAGCAGGTCAAAACAAAACATGGCAGCGGAGATACCTTTAGCAAGAACGCCATCAACTAACCACCATTTTAAACTGACAAGATTTTGAATTGATTGAAACAGGGGAAGAAAATTTTGTTTGTTTCGGACAAACTCTCCGTAGTGGAAAGAGTAAGCACCAATACAGGTTTGATCGTAGCTCTCAGGACCTTCGTGGAAAATGTGGCTTAGTTAAATTTCAAGACAATTAGGAATAACATAGTTTAGCATAAGGAATATAAGTTGGCTTGAGAGCTTGCATATTTAATATAGGATTCAATTAGGAGTTTTCAGGACCCCTCCCTGAATAATGGAACCAAGTTTTAAGATGTCCATTAGATAAGACGATGTAGCGTAAATTCTGTTATGGGGTGGTATAATTCAGTCGTAAAAGTATCATTTTTTAGGATAAGACTTGATCTTGATTTTCAGGAACTTCCTGGATATTAGGACGTAGTTTCGATCCCTCTTAGATAACAGGACTTAGCAGAAGTAATACTTTTAGAAGATACAACTTAGATCTATAATTGACGTTTAACTAAGAGTTGTCAGGACCACCCTGGATAATAGGACTTAGCTTTCAAATTCTTAATAATAGTTGGTAGAATGATTCAGTTTAACACTCACCTACTTGCCTAGCCACCAAGCTGGGGCAGAATTTTTTTTTTTTATTTTGTTGAAGTCAGGAGCCTGCCTGGAGAACAAGGGAATACATCCAAGTCAGCAGTCAGGAGGCCGTCTGGTGAACAAGGGAGCACATTTCAAATCAGCAGTCAGGAGCCCACCTGGAGAACAAGGGAATACATTTCAAGTTTAGCAATCAGGAACATGCCTGGAGAACAAGGGAATACATTTAAGTTTCAGCAATCAGGAGCCCACCCGGAGAACAAGGGAGTACAATTCAAGTTTTAGCTTTCAAATTCTTACTGATAGTTGGTAACATGATGTAGTTTACAATCATATATGTACCCAGCCACCAAACTGGGTTAGAAATTTTCTTTGTTTTGTTTGTTTTGTTGAAGTCAGGAGCCTGCCTATAGAACAAGAGAATACATCCAAGTCAGCAGTAAGGAGCCCGCCTGGAGAACAAATGAGCACATTTCAAATCAGCAGTCAAGAGCCCGCCTGGAGAACAAGGGAATACATTTCAAGTTCAGCAATCAGGAGCCCGCCTGGAAAACAAGGGAATACATTTCAAGTTTCAGCAATCAGGAGCCCACTTGGAGAATAAGGGAGTACAATTCAAGTTTTAGATTTCAAATTCTTACTGATATTAGGAAACATGGTATAGTTTACAATCACATATGTGCCCAACCATCAAACTGGGGCAGAAAGTTTTCTTCGGTTTGTTTGTTTTGTTGAAGTCAGGAACCCTCCTGGAGAACAAGGGAGCACATTTCAAGTAAGCAGTCAGGAGCCCGCCTGGAGAACAAGGGAGCACATTTCAAGTCAGCAGTCAGGAGCCCGCTTGGAGAACAAGGGAGCTAAGTCAGCAGTAAGGAGCCCGCCTGGGGAACAAGGGAGCAAATTTCAAGTCAGCAGTGAGGAGCCCGCTTGGAGAACAAGGGAATATATTTCAAGTCAGAAGTCAGGAGCCCGCCTGGAGAGCAGGGAATACATTTCAAGTCAGGAGCCCACCTGGAGAACAGGGGAGTATAATTCAAGTTTTAGCTTTTAAGTTCTTATTGATAATATGATTCAGTTAACACTCATATATGAGCCCAGCTACCAAACTGGGGCAGAAAATTTTCTTCGTTTTTGTCTGTTTTGTTAAAATCAGGAGCCCGCCTGGAGAGAGGGGAATACATTTCAAGTCAGCAATCAGGAGCCCGCTTGAAGAGCAGGGAATACATTTCAAGCTAGCAATCAGGAGCTCGCCTGGAGAGCAGGGAATAAATTTTGCGTCAGCAGTCAGGAGCCCGCCCGGAGAATAAGGGAATACATTTCAAGTCAGCAGTCAGGAGCCCGCCCGGAGAATAAGGGAATACATTTCAAGTCAGTAGTCAGGAGCCCGCCTAGAGAGCAGGGAATGAATTTCAAGTCAACAGTCAGGAGCCCGCCTGGAGAGCAGGGAATACATTTCAAGTCAGTAGTCAGGAGCTCGCCTGGAGAGCAGAGACTATAATTCAAGTCAGTAGTCAGGCGTCCACCTGGAGAAAAGGAAAGCATCTCAAAATGTGGTTCAAGTTTTGACAGTCAGGCATCCACCTGAAGAAAGGGAAAACATCTCAGATTATAATACAAGGCGGCGACAAAGGATTTCACCGGGAGAACACTAATCAACAGAGCAACAAGAACCATACGAGCAAATTTGAAGATATAGAGAGGACTTTTGTAATTCATAGATCATAGCATAGTCTAGGTTCTTTTTATTTTTGATACGGTGCAATAAGGGGGTTCAGTAAGTAGCATCAGCAGCAGTAGCAATAGTGAAATCACAGCTTCATGGTAGTCCCAGCTACCAGACATTCCTGAACTATACTGACCTGATTTCTTTTTAGCCAATGATATGTAGGGAACCTCGGAAGCAAGGTTCGGTCAAATCTTTCAAAAATGCTTCACACGGAGTATTCAAACGGGTAAAAATCGCTCGTATCCGCTCACTTTATCTTTGCCCAAAAACTCTTCGTGTTTCCGAGTAAAGAGGGGCAGCTGTGAGTACGTGATTTTTGCCCTATATGAACTACTCCCATAAAATTCAAAATAAAATAATTTCTTTCAGTGATTGCAATTTTTTGGATTTTCATGGCGTTTTCTGTTAATTATTTGCATTTTTGTTTATTCATTTTAGTTAGTGAAAAAAAAACAATAATGTGTTGCATGTGCATTTAGGAGTTAGTCTTGCATTTTAAGAATTATTTAGTAATTAAGTTGTTCTATAAAAGGAAAATCACAAAAAAGTCATTTTGTACCCTTTAATTTTAATTTTTCGATTTTCGAGTACTTTTTCTTTAATTTATTAATGGTGTTAATTATTTAGGATTAGTTAGTATTTTTAATAAGTTAGTTTGGTTTTTTGTAACGACCCGATCAGTCGTTATGAGCCCTAGCACATCGTTCAGCAGTTTGAGGCCATGAGCAGCTTCATTTCAGGTATTGTGACTTGTGCGTATGGTCAGAATTGAAGTTCATGAAGATTGGAGTTGAATTTAAATGGAAATTCTCGTTTTTGAAAGATTAAAGTTGGAGAAATGAACTAGGACTAGATTTTTGAGTAAACGACCTCGGAATCAAGATCTGAAGGTTCCAGCATATTCGTATGATGATTTCAAACTTAGGCGTATGCCCGGTGCGAGTTCTGGGTAACCGGGGAGCGTTTTGGCGCCCATTGTGGAAGTGAGCATTTTTTAAGAAATTTCTTAAGTTTGGCTTAAAGTGCATTCCAGCGTTATCGATGTCCGTTTGTGCCGAGAATGGGAGTAGCTCTGCATGGTGATTTTGGAGATGGGGGCGCGATCGGAAGTGAATTCGGAGGTCCGTAGGTCATTTCGAAGCCATTTGGCTAAAGATAGAAATTTGAAGGTTTTGAGAAGTTTGACCGAAAGTGGAATTTTTGATATCGGGGTCGGAATACGATTTCGGAAGTTGGAATAGGTCTATAATGTCAAATATGACTTGGTGCAAAATTTGGAGTCAATCGGACGTGATTTGATAGGTTTCGGCATCGAAAATAGAAGTTGGAAACTTCAAAGTTCATAAAGCTTGAATTGAGGTGTAATTCGTGATTTTGGTGTTGTTTGATATGATTTGAGGCCTCGAGCAGGTCCATAATGTGTTTTGGGATTTGGCTGGTCAGATTGGTTGGGGTCCCGGGGGCTTCGGGTGGATTCCGGGTGGTTAACGGATGGAAAGTTGGGTTTTCGGGGTTAGAAATTGTTATAAATTAGGTTGTAAAGTATAATCGAGCATATATTAATGGATTGGTATGATCGTTGGCTAGTTTTGGAGCATTGTGCATTGGTGCAATTCTTCGGAAGAATGTAGATTACCGGTTGCGGAATTTCGGAGCGAGGTAAGTCTCCTTTCTAATCTTGTGAGGGGGAATTTACCCCATAGGTGAGTTAAATTGACTATGTGCTCCTATTTGTGGGTCTATGTATTCACGAAGTGAAGAGAGTCCGTGGGTAGCTACTATTATGCTATTGTCCGGGTAGTCTAGGACCCAAAAGCATTTTATACTTGGATTAATTGTAAACCCATTGGTGGCTTGAATTGCTCAAATCATATTAAATTTATAAATGGATTTCAAAAATAAAGACTTAATCTTTGTTTTTCTCAAATTATTAAAGAGAATTGACCTTTCTTGGATATGTGCTCCATGTTGACTATTTGACTGATTGTTCGTCTGCGTATGTTTATTTTGGAACGGGTCGTATGCCTCGGCAGATTAATAAATGCATCTATAGGCGCGCCGTCGACCCTCGGCAAGTGCACATTTATTTCTGCAGGATCGGGCTGTCGCCTCGGTTTGATTTGTGCATGCTTGAATTGCTGCCTGGACTCATTTGAGTCGCGTTATGCCACACTATCGCTCAGGATTGTACTGTTAATAATAACAAGAAACCTAAGGAAATTTTCCATGAAAGAATTTTATGCTTACTTGTTTCCTCTATCTGGATTAACATCATGTCTAAAAATAAATCCACTGTTTAATATATTTATTATGGATAAATAATCATTGAACTACTAGTGAGTGTCAAAGTTGACCATCTCGTCTCTACCCCTTCGGAATTAGGCGGGACACTCATTGGGTACACGTTATTTTTGTACTCATACTACACTTGTTGTGCATTTTGTTGCATAGGTATATGTGACTCCAGTGGTCTGCTAGGCATAGCATCCCTCCCCCCCTCCCCCCCTCTTGTACTCTCAAAGACGACAAAAGCAATGGTAAAAAAATGAAGTGCGCCACAGCAGATCACCATTATAAAATACCATAAACTTCTTTAAAATATGCTCACAAATACCATATGAATTCATTGTCACCTTTATTTTCACAACAAAGGAGGAGGAGGAGGAGGAGAAAAAGGTCTCAAGTTGTCTAAACTTTAGGTACTAGTTAAAAAAAGTTATTAAGTGGGTAAAGATTAAATGGGGGCAATCAAATAGGGCACCCGATTAATTTGATAACGAGCACACCGATGAACAGAAATATACACGTCCCATATGCCCTGAATTGAGCAGCTAGTTTGTATTGATGGTGTCAAATTTAGCCTATTAAGGGCTGCAAATTTAGCCCATGTATAAAAGTATAACTCATCAGCGCATTCAAGTTTGGGCATATTGAATTAGAATATATTCGTTGGATGGATAGTTCAGATTAGATGAATAATATAACAATTGATGAGTCAAGTTCAACTATGTCAGACTTCTACTTAAACCAGTCCAGTTCTATCATTTTTAATTGGAAACTAAGCAAACACATGTTTTACTTACTGCATCTAACAACATTCGTTATACAAATTTAAATATATTAACCTTGTGACCATATCCAATTGGTAGTTTTTTGTCAAACCTAATTACCACACTGCAAATGGCTATATATGGAACTAAATAAATGGAAAATATGCTATAATATTTGTCCAAGCAAGGTACATGAGGCGAAACTGAAGAGGCTTTTCCTTTGGCACACCATTAGAGGTGAACTAAAGGCTTACTAGTGTGGAGTTTGATGAAGGAGGAACCTGTAATGCATATTTGGATGAGTTATTGCCTAATCCTACCAGTTATCAGCAGCTGGTAGGAAAGATGTTGCATCTCATAATGACCAAACCAGACATAGCCTATGCTGTGCAGAATTTGAGTCAATTCACGCACAAGCCAAAGAAATCTCATATGGAAGGAGCTCTAAGGGTGGTAAGGTATATGAAGAGTGCATCAGGGCTGGGAATACTGTTATCAGCAGACTTCTCATCATAACTCACAGTGCAGTGTGATGCAGATTGGACAACTTATCCAATGACAAGGAAGTCGGTCAGTAGATTTGTGGTCAAGCTGGGAGCTTCTTTGATCTCATAAAAATCAAAGAAGCATAACACCATTTCAAGGAGCTGGCAGAGGCCGAATATAGAAGCATGACAAATACAATGGCAGGGATGGTCTGGTTAGTAAGATTGTTCAAGAAGTTGAATTTTAATGTTGAAGTGCCAGTGAAGTTGTTCTGCGACAGTAATGTAGCAATTCAAATTGCAGCAAATCCCATATTTCATGAGTGCACTAAGCTTTATTGTCATTTAATCAGAGAAAAGGTGTAGGGTCTTATTCAAACAGTTCATGTTCCATCAAATCTGCAGCTAGCTGATTTTCCTATTAAAGGACTTGGTAAATCATTACATAATTTCTTATTGTCCAAGCTAGGAGTGTTCAATCGTTTCTCACTACACAGCCTGAGGGGGAGTGTTAAGAGTAATGATGACGTTAATTAGTTAGGAAAGTAGTAAGTGATAATTACAGTTAATTATGTAGCTAATTGTTAGTTAGTTGAAGTTAGACTCTATAAATACAGTTGTACAGCTTATAACAATTAGTTGGAATAACAGAAATGCTCTGCTTCTTCTCCATTCTCTTCTCCTCCTTCAATCTAGAAACTTCCGTGGCTGGATCTCAACAAATGGTATTCGTTGATGGGTTAACTTGTGTATGTTAGCACAAATTAGACGAAGAATATAACAGACTTCTACTTAAACCAGTCCAGTTCTATCATTTTTAATTGGAAACCATGCAAACACATGTTTTACATACTGCATCTAACAACATTCGTTATATAAATTTAAATATATTAGCTTTGTGTCGGTAGTCTTTGTCAAACCTAATTACCACACTACAAATGGCTATATATGGAACTAAATAATGGGAAAATATGCTCTAATATTTGTCCAAGCAAGGTACATGAGGTGAAGTTGAAGAGACTTTTCCTTTGGCATTATTGCAAATAGCAAAAATCTCTTGTCCAGGGACAACTGGAGTTATGTTGATATTCTCCATCTCAATGTTGGTGCAAGTTGTGCTATTGCTACAGTTCAAATTTATTGCTGCTTTGCTGCTTGTACTTCCATGTATATTCTTGTATTTTTTATCACTCACTTTCACTGCACTTACCTATTCAACATTTTAAAAAAATAAAATAAAAAAAAGGATGAAATTTTAAAAGCCTTCGTTAAAAAAAAAAAATTTACTTTGTTTTTTTACCTGAAGTTGACATGAATGACCTCCATTGCAATAAAACTGATCAATAATGATGGGATTTTCTACATTTTTGAGGTGAATATCTTCAAAATGTATAGACCTAGCATATCCAGAACCACCCTATGAAGCCATGAAGAGATAATTAATTACTCCCTCATTTTCAATTTATGTGAACCTATTTCCTTTTTAGTCCGTGCCAAAAAGAATGACCCCTTTCCTTATTTGGAAATAATTTACCTTTATGCAATAATTTATAGTCATACAAAATAAATGTGTCTCATTTTACACCACAAGATCAAAAGTCTTATCTCTTTTCTTAAACTCCGTGCCCAGTCAAATGGGTTCACATAAATTGAAACGGAGGGAGTAGTATATATGAGTACAAGTATTCATAATTGTTTTATCCCGTTAATTAATATTAATATGAAAGGTGAAGGAGAGTCTTGGAGCAACGGTAAAATCGTCTTTGTATGACCTATAAGTCATAGGTTCGAGCAGTGAAAGCAGTTATGGTATGACATCTCCCTGAACCCTACATGAATGCGGGATATATACTTTGTGCACTAGGCTATCTTTTTTTAATATTAATATGAAGGTGACACTTTGTTTACCTGCCATGTCTTAACTCTAACACCATTTTGGGTTCCCTCAAGGTTACAATTTGTTACATAGACGTTTTCCACATACGCATGTGTTATCTCGACCTAAGCTTCCCACACTGCATACAATGTATGTTATTAGCTATTTATCGTATAATAAAAATGTGTTTCACATTTATTGTAAATTAAAGAAATAAATAGAAATTTAAAAGAAATATACGATGGAGTTGTACCTTATACCATGCCCTGGTCCACATGAAATACCAGAAATATGAACATCAACGCACCCAGTATTGATGGCAATGCAGTCATCACCTGTTTGTTATTATTATTTCGTTGGATTAAATTTTGGGGTAAAAATGAAACACTTTATTATTTAATATAAATTATAAGAATGGACATTGGGTCTAACTCAACTCCAAAAGCTAGCTTGTTAGGTGAGGATTGTCCAAGCCATATAAGGAGCCCAAGGACCTCAAATCTCTCCTACGTGGGACAACTCAACACCCCCTCACGCCCAGGCCTCTGGAGCGTGGACAACATTAGGGGTGTACAAACGAAACCGACAAACAGCACCAACCCGATAATCCGAGCCAAACCGAGAAAAAAAATCCGACCATGGTTTGGTTTGATTTGGTTTGGTGTTGGAAAAAAAAACCCGACCATAGTTGGTTTAGTTTGGTTTTAACAAAAGAAAGTCAAACCGAAACCAAACCAACCCGACATTACATATATAGAAATTTGAGATATATTTAATATAAAAATATACTTATTGTGATGTAATTTATAAATATTTCTTAAAAAAATTCATAATTTTATTTTTTAAGGTATTATTTCAAGGTTGGACTTAGAGCTTTTGAATGTTCCAATAAGTTATATAGCCATTAACATTAGTGAATTAAATAATGCTAACAAAAGCACAAACCAAAATCAAGTCAATACTAATTCTAA
>MU681585.1:60366-96131 GCA_026770625.1 Nicotiana glauca
GTAGTACTTTTAGGTTATGTTTATTCTATTATGACTTTTTAATTAGTAATATTTATATTACATAATTTTATTGTCTTTATTGTTGAATATTTTAGGATAATGCCATGATACATCTCATATTTTATATTATTTTCTTGGAAAATACTTTATATAGTTGTATTTTATTAGGATTAAATAAATTTTTTGAGCACAATTTATATGTTTTGTTCTACAAAGATTTTACTGGAAAAAAATCCGAAAAAACTCGAATAACCCGAAAACTCGAGAAAAATCGAAAGCGAAAAACCCGAGTTTATTGGTTTAGTTTGATCTTTATATTTAATAATCCGACAAAATTGGTTTGGTTTGATAATTGTAAAATCCGAACTAACCCGACCTATGTACACCCCTAGACAACATAAATGGGGGCCCAACATCGGTAACAATAATTGGGATGGGCCTGGCTCAGATACCATGATAAAAATGGACATTGGACCTAACTCAACCCCAAAAGATAGCTTGTGAGGTGAAAATTGTCCAAGCCATATAAGGAGATAAAGGACCTCAAATCCCTATTATGCGGACAACTCAACATAAAAGAGTTTCAATATCAGTAATCTTAGAAGTTAATAGGTTATATTTAATCAACTTAAAATTTCAGGCTATAAGTATTGCAAAGTGATGGACAGGTCATGCATAACATAAATTACTCCAATTTATTTTGGATTAGGATCTTAGATGAGCGGGAGTGAATTAATTAGTTTACTATTTTATTTTAAAAATTGCGAAACCCTAAATTGTGCGTTTTGGTTAATAAAAGTGTATGAAATAAGGATTTGGGAAAACTCTGTTTGTCTTAACCAACATATTACGATAATACTTTTTTGTTTATATTATGAAATTAATATTCACATTATTCACAAATATTACCTTTTGATTTTCTTTTTTCGGAAAATTTTCTAGTTTGATTTTCGAAAAATAGCGTCATTTAAGAACAAACACGATTATTTCATTTATTATTTTATGTAAATTCTTGGAAACCTTTTTTTCTAATTCATAAACGGGGACGGATTTAGAGGTGGTGTAGGGGTTCAAGTGAATCTAGTAACTTTTATTCATATATAAAATTAATATATATATATATATATATATATATATATATATATATATATATATAACTTTTGGAGATAAAGCCAGTTATTATTGTAATATTAATTTTAGATCGTTGTAAGAACCGTAAACTTTAAATCCTATATAATCAAACTGGCTTTATCTACAAACAAATTAAAGATTTTAGAAAGCTGAGAGTATAAGAAGTACCTGTCTGAATAGCGGAATCTTGAATGTGAAGTTGGCTAGAGTTAGAGATATCAATACCATCAGTATTGCGACTATATTTTGGTGCACTAATATGAATATTTGAGATGGTTACTCCTTTGCTGTTAGTAGGCTTATATGATTTAATTGAAGGCCGTTGCAATAACTAAAGTGGACAGCCTACCAAGAAAAAGAAGGGGAAAAAATTCTTGTAAATGACATATGTGCGAAAATTAAAAGACTCAAAGTAATATCACATAAGGTGTGCTTGGTACCAAGGAAAATATTTTCCTCAGAAAAAAATAATTATTTTACTTATTTTTAAATGGTTGATTAGATAGCAGAAAATAATTATACAAAATATACTATAATTAGTCAAATACTATATAAGACAAAATAGGTAAGGGCGATAGGTCGGGGTATAAGGGCCGGAGTGGCAATGGCGATGTTATGGGGGAGGGGTGGGGGTAGAGGGTGGATGGGTGGGGTCGGAGTGAGTAATAGGGTGAGGAAGGTTGAGAAAAAAATTTAAAAAATATTTTTTCATCTTTTGATAGGAAAGTCATTTTCCTTTAATTGGAAAAATATAAGTTCATGAATAAAATATTTTTTAAAATATTTAGGCCGTCCAATACACTCATAGTAAGGTAATTTCACCACTATTAAATAGTAATCTTAGAGAATTTCCGAAAATAATCATACTGTTGGTTTAGTGCAAGTTCCGTTCACCTAAAACAAGAACAATCTCACTTGCTAAATGCCTATCCAATCAATTAAACAAGGACAAACTACTAGTTAAAAACATTGATCACCTACACTTAACAAATCAACACATCTTCAGATTTAAGCCCAGAAATCACAAAAAAAACAGTATGAAACAAGTAGTTCTTTACTAAGAGTGAAAGAAAGAAACTCCAAAAGCACTGCCAAATCAATATGATTCATGAAATTTTTCTCTATATCAGTGTATGTTTTTTACGTCTAAACTTTATATCCAGGTCTGTGTATAATGAAAAGAAGGAGTGTATTTATAGAGTAAAGGAGTGAAAAGGGATAATAATTAAGGTACAAAGAATCTGTCAGAATTCCCTATCAATTAGGGGAAATGGAATCATCTTTACAAAAATGGACAACTGTCCAATTTCTAGTACCTTCCTTATTTCAGAAAATCGACAAGTGTCCTATTTACGGATATTTTTGGATCTTATCCTTTTTTTTCTATTCAGCATTGTGACAGTTGTCCATATTCCAGAAAGTTATAGCACTTTCTGAATGATTTTTAGAATTTAAGTTTCTATTGACCCTTAAGGGTCTTGTAATTACTTCAAAACCAGATTGGTTCTGAACATGAGTCAGGTGACTCTTGGCCTGAAGAACGTGGGCTCTTAAACTTTAATAAAGCTATAGGCCTGTCTATTTAACCAAGCCTAATTTTAATAACGAAATAAACAAACACTAATAAAAAAGCCATGGGCCTATCTATTTAGCAAGGCCAAACCATTAACAACAATAAACAAAGAAATGATAAATAAAAAGGAGGGAGAAAGAAAAAAATATAACACTCTTTTTATATATATATTTTTACTTTTATCTTGATTAATACATTTCAATTAATTGATTAGCAAATGAAATAGAAAATACATAATAATATAAGACTAACAGAATATAATTACACTAACTTTAAATATTTTTTATTAATGTGACGATCCGGCCAGTCGTCTCATGAGTTACCACTCTATTTCTTCTATTTCTTCTTGTTTATACTTTGTTATCCGTGTTTCATGGTATCGAGTTGGTCGGTTCGAGTCCAAAATAATTTTGGTAAGGGTTGAGACACTTAGTATCTTTTAAGGAAGCTTAAGTTGGAAAAGTTAACTGGATGTTGACTTATGCGTTAGAGGGCTCGAATGTGAGTTTTGATGGTTTATTTAGCTTCGGGAGTTAATTTGTGACTTAGGAGCGTGATCGGAATGAGTTTTGGAGGTCTGGAGTAGATTTAGGCTTGAATTGGCGAAGTTGATATTTTGGCGATTTCCGGTTGTTGGGAGAAATTTTGATATAGGGGTCAAAATTAAATTCCGAGAGTTTCAATTGCTTCATTTTGTTATTTTGGATGTGTATATAAAATTTCAGGTCATTTGGACGTGGTTTGGTTGGATTTTTTATCAAAAGCGTATTTCGGAAGATTTTAGAAACTTAGGATTGAATCCGATATGTTTTGGGTGATTTGATATTGTTTGTGGTATTTTGGTGATTGGAACAAGTTTGAATAAAGTTTTAGGATATGTTGGTGCCTTTGATTGAGGTCCCGAGGGGCTCGGGTGAGTTTCGGGTGGTCAATCGGATCATTTTGGAATTTAGGAAGTTGCAGATTTTTGTTCCAGCAATTACAAGTATTTTAATCTTCGCGTTTGCGAGCGAAGCCTCGCATTCGCGAAGGGTCAGAAGGGGAGGCATCAAATTTGTCTTTCACTTCAAGAAGCGCTGGGTTTTGTAAGCTACACATTCACGAGAGTCTAGGCTGCGTTCACGAAGGTTTGTGAAGGGATGCATCGCATTCGCGAAAGGGTCTATGCGATCGTGAAGAAGAAGTTGGGTTAGATGGGCTCGAGGTCATTTTCCCATCACGTTCGCGTGGATGAGGATGCGTTCGCAAAGAGTGGGCTGAGTTAGGCATCGCGTTCGCAATTGCCATCTCGCATTCGCGAAGAGTAAAAAGTGGTCAACGTAAGTTTGTGCTATGTGAACGCGAGGGGTTGACCGCGTTCGCGAAGAAGGATAGTCAGTCCTGAACAAAATGTTTTTAATTCGTTTATCCATGATTTGAAGGATCATTTCCTCTATAGTTGATCATTATGGGAGCTTTTTGAAGGAGATTGAAGAGGGATTCAAGAGGAATTGATTGGAGGTAATCTTTTTGAACTTAAAACTCGATTCTATTGTGAAATCTACTAGAAAATCATGAAGAGTAAGCTTAAAATTTAAGAACTAGGGCTTGAGAAATGAGACTTTTGATTTGGGATTTGAAGGACCATTTGGGGTCGGATTTGAGAACATTTTGTATGTATGAAATCATGGGGAGACGAGGAATCTATTGATGTGAAAATTTTTGAGTTTTGAGAAGGGGGCCCGAGGCTCGATAATTTTGGGATTTGTGCCCTTTAATGATTGTTTATGTTTGGGCTTTGTTCCCTTAGCATATTTTGATGCCCTCGTTCTGATTTTGGATAGATTCGACGCACGTAGAGACCGATTCGAGGGGCAAAGGCATCGCGAGCTAGAGATTCGCAGGTTCGAGGTGAATAATCATAGTAAATGATATTCTGAGGGTTTGAAACCCCGGATTTGCACATTGTAGTGTTATATTGACGTGAGGCACATGCTTGATGACGAGCGTGGGGTCGTGCACTATTGGGGATTTTGACTTGGTCCGTTCAGATTGATAATATTACCGTGTATTTGATTGAAAACTATTTGTTATCATCATTACTTGGGGCAAATGCCATATTTGGGCCTAGTGCTAACTATTTGAATCCTTCGGGGCTTTTCATTGATATTTCCTCACTGTTTGACTTATTTTGTTGAACTCAGTTATGTTAATTTCCACCATTTTACTACTCAGCCATGTTTACTCAGTTTTAAGACCTAAATGATATTTTAAATGATTATTTGGGCTGAGAAACACTGTTTTACTATTGCCCGAAGAGCTTGTGAGTATTTTTTACTAAGTAAGGAGGAGGGCCTATGTTGTGAGGAAACACGAATACTGATTTGATGCCGAAGGCCTAATATATATATTCCATGAGGTGGTTTGTTTTGATATGAGGATGGGGGCTAGTTTGATGCCACGAGATGGCTTATTATTGCACTTGCACCGTAAGGGGCCCCTCCAGGTGTCTGCACACCACCAGTGAGTACGGGTACCCATTGTAATGTGAGATTGAGCTCGAACGATTGGTATTGTTCTAAGATATTACCCGAGGGGCTGAATTGTTGACACCGTGCCCAAGGGGCAAATTTCTATTTGTTTACATTATCTTAATTATCTATCAATTACCTGTTTAATGGTTTAAAGATGATTTTACTTGATTTTTACTTGTTTTTTCCTGATTTTAAGTGGTTTTTCTGCTTCATTATAGAATGCCTTGTGCTTTATGTATTTTCTTACTTTCAGTCGTCATTTATATTTATTACTCACTGAGTTGGAGTACTCACTTTACTTCGTGCACCCCGTGTGCAGATTCAGGCGTTGCTGATCCTACTCGTGCAAGTTGAGAGCTCTCGGCAGACTTCAGAGTCCACGAGGTAGTTGCTTGGCATCCGTAGACCCGTGTTTCTCATTCTATATCATTTCTATCTCTTTTCAGACATTTGTATTAGTTTAAGGAATTTAGACTTGTACTAGAATTTATAGATGTTCATGACTAGTGACACTCCGATTAGGGCTGTGTATGGGTATTCTTCCGTATATTTTATGTCATTATAGGTATTTTGGACTTATTCTTATCCTTCTTAGCCTGTTATTTTATGCTTATTTGTTAATAATTGGAAAATGGAAAGTGTCGGCTGGCCTTGTCTTCATAAGAGGCGCCATCACGATCGGGTTTGGGGTTAGGGTCGTGAGAAGTTGGTATAAGAGCCTAGGTTACATAGGTCTCACGAGTCATGAGAAAGTTTAGTAGAGTCTCGCAGATCGGTATGGAGACGTGTGTATTTATCCTCGAGAGGCTGCAGAACCTTTAGGAAAAACTTGATATTCTTGAAATTCTTGTCGTGCAAACTTGTTGATCAGAGTACTAAACTTTTGTTATTTCCTTCTCTCAAAGATGGTGAGGACACGTACTATCGGACATGGTGGACGACCACCAGTGCCACCAACTGCGGCCACCAGAGGTCGAGGATGTGATCGTGATCATGGTAGAGGCAGAGCAATGAGGACAGCACCTGTAGATCCACCTGCTGTCCCAGTTCAGGACTAGATCCCTGCTTTGGACACTCCAGAAGCACCATCTCAGGAACCAACTGTGCCCATTGTGATTCTGGGTCTTTAGGAGGCCTTGGCACAGATCTTATCATTTTGCACTAGCCTAGCTCAAGCGGTTTCAGCCACTACAGCCGCAGCTACTTCTCAAGCCGGGGACGCAATCAGGCTCCGACTACTTGCATACCAGAGCAAGTCATGCAGGGACTTCAGATGTCGGTGGCATACCCCGCCCAGCCAGGTGCAGTGGCTCGGGACTATGTAGTTCCTGCCATGCCAGAGGATGACCGACGTAGGTTGGAGAGAATTGGTAGGCTTCAGCCTCCGTCATTCAGTGGTGTAGATGGCGATGATTCCTAGGGCTTTCTGGATAAGTGTCAGGGGATGATTTGTATTGCCGGTATTCTAGAGACCAGCGGGGTAACCTTTACCACCTATCAATTTTCAGGACCTGCTTTCACTTGGTGGAAGGACTTCGAGAGGCATGGGCCTGTTGGTGCAGCATCTCTTTCCTGAAAGCAGTTCTTCATTCTATTTCCAGAGTAGTATGTGCCGCAGTCCCATAGAGAGGAGCTACATAGATAGTTTGAGTGGTTACGTCAGGAGGAGAAGCTTTATGCAAAGTTCTCCAAGTGTGAGTTTTGGCTCGAGTCAGCAGCATTCTTGGGACATGTGGTATCTAGTGAGGGTATTCAGATTGATCTAAAGAAGATAGAGGTGGTGCAGTGTTGGCCCAGACCGTCCTTGGCTACTAAGATTCATAGTTTTTTTAGTTTAGTTATTATCATCGATTTGTTCAGGGATTCTCGTGTATTGCATCGCCCTTGACCAAGTTGACTAAGAAGGGTGCTTTATTTGTGTGGTTAGAAGAGTGTGATGGGAGCTTTCAAAAGCTCAGACAGGTTTGACCACAGCTCTAGTGTTGGTTTTGCCATCAGATTTAGGTTCATATACAATATATTGTGATGCTTCGAGAGTTGGGATTGGTTTTGTGTTGATTAAGGAAGGTAGAGTTATTGCATATGCTTCTCGTCAATTGAAGCCCCATGTGAAGAACTACCCCGTTCATGATTTGGAGTTGGCTACTATAGTTCACACACTGAAGATTTGGAGGCGTTACTTATATGGCATGTATTGTGAGATATTCACTGATCATCGCAGTCTTCAGCATTTGTTCAAGTAAAAGGATATTAATTTGAAGCAGCAGATATGGTTGGAGTTGCATGAGGATTATGATATCACTATATTGTACCATCCGGGAAAGGCCAATGTGGTAGCAGATGCTTTTAGCTGAAAGGCAGTGAGTATGGGGAGTTTGGCATACATTCCAGTTGGGGAGAGATCTCTTGCAGTTGATGTTCAGGCTTTGGCCAATTGGTTTGTGAGGTTGGATATTTTGGAGCCTAGTCGGGTATTGGCTTGTATAGTTTCTCGGTCTTCTTTATATGATCGCATCAAAGAGCGCCAGTATGATGATCCGCATTTGCTTGTCCTTAGGGATAGAGTGCAGCATGATGATGCCAGGGATGTGACAATTGGTAATGATTGAGTGTTAAGGATGCAGGGCCGAATTTATATGCCCAATGTGGATGGGCTTTGGCAGTTGATTCTGGAGGAGTCCCATAGCTCGCGGTATTTCATTCACCCGGGTACTACGAATATGTACTAAGATTTGAGGAAGCATTATTGGTGGAGAAGAATGAAGAATGACATTGTGGGGTTTGTAGCTCGGTGTCTCAATTGTCAGCAGGTGAAATATGAGCATCAGAGACCGGGTGGCTTGCTTCAGTAGATGATTATTCTTGAGTGGAAGTGGGAGAGGATCACTATGGATTTTGTTGTTGGACTCCCACGAACTTTGAAGAAGTTCGATGTTATTTGGGTGATTGTGGATCGGCTGACCAAGTCCACACACTTCATTCCTATCTTTACTACTTATTCTTCAGAGCGGTTGGTATAGATCTATATCCAGTAGATTGTTCATTTGCATGGTATCCTCGTTTCCATAATTTTAGATAAGGGTACTCAGTTTACCTCGCAGTTTTAGAGGTCTGTGCAGCAAGAGTTGGTTACTCAAGTCGATTTGAGCACAACTTTTCATCCTCAGATGGACGGGCAGTCCGAGCGTACTATTCAGATATTGGAGGACATTATGCGTGCTTATGTTATTGACTTCAGAAGGTTATGGGATTAGTTTGTACCACTCGTAGAGTTTTCTTATAACAACAACTACCGGTCAAGCATTCAGATGACTCCATATTAGGCTTTATACGGGAGACGGTGTAGATCCCCAGTTGGTTGGTTCGAGCCCAGTGAGGCTCGGCTACTGGGGACTGATTTGGTATAGGATGCCTTGGAGAAGGTGAAGGTGATTCAGGAGAGGCTTCGTACAGCGCAGTCGAGGCAAAAGAGTTATACTGATAGGAAGGTTCAAGATGTGTCTTACATGGTTGGCGAGAAGGTTCTGTTGAAGGTTTCACCTATGAAGGGTGTTATGAGATTTGGGAAGAAAGGGAAGTTGAGTCATTGGGACTTTTGAGGTATTCCGGCGGATTATGCTCCAAAACTATACTGGGGATCTGTCTCATGCTCTAAATTTCAGCATGGTTCAGTTGGAGGATGATTTGACTTATGGTGTAGAGCCAGTAGCTATTTTTGGTCATCAGGTTCGAAAGTTGAGGTCAAAGGATATAGCTTCAGTGAAGGTATAGTGGAGAGGTTGGCCCGTGGAGGAGGCTACTTGGGATACCGAGCGAGAGATGCGGAGCATATATTCTCACCTATTTGAGTCTTCAGGTATGTTTCATGACTCGTTAGAGGATGAACATTTGTTTATATTGGGGAGCATATGATGAACCGACCAGTCATCTCATGAGTTACCGCTCCGTTTCCCCATTACTACTTCTTTATGCTTCGTTATCCGTGTTTTGTTGCATCGAGTTGGTCGGATTGAGTCCGAATGATTTTGGTAAGGTTTGAGATAATTAGTCTCTTTTAAGGAAGCTTAAGTTAGAAAAGTCAACCGGATGTTGACTTATGTGTTAGAGGTCTTGGATGTGAGTTCTGATTGTTTGGTTAGCTTTGAGAGGTGATTTGTGACTTAGGAGCGTAATCGGAATGTGTTTTGGAGGTCCGAAGTAGATTTATGCTTGAATTGGCGAGATTGATATTTTGGCAATTTTTTATTGTTAGGCGAGATTTTGATGCAGAGGTTGGAATTGAATCTTGAGTTGCAGTAGCTTCGTTCTGTCATTTGGGATGTGCGTGTAAAATTTCATGTCATTCAGACGTGGTTTGGTTGGGTTTTTGATCAATAGCGTATTTCGGGAGATTTTAGAAACTTGGGCTTGAATCCGTTGTGTTTCGGGTGATTTGGTGTTTTTTGAGGTGTTTTGATGATTGGAACAAGTTTGAATAGGGTATTGGGTCTTGTTGGTGCCTTTGGTTGAGGTTCCCGGGGCCACGGAATGATTTCGGGTGGCTAACAGGGAGATTGGAGATTTGTTGCAGCAACTGAAATTGCTGCTTCTAGTGTTTTTGCACCTGCAGTTTGGGGACCGCAGGTGCAGTGTCGCATGTGCCGAAGGGAAGATGCAGATGTGGTATGGAGAGGTAGAGTTAGGAACCACAAATGCAGAATAATGACCGCACCTGCGGAGTCGCAGATGTGACGAGTTGACCGCAGATGCAGTATATGGCCGTTAAGTGAGTTCCGCAGGAGCAGAGGAGTTGATTACGGCATATGCGGGTTTAAGAAGGCTTAAAATCAGAATTTGAGGGTCGTTTGAACTCCGATAGTTGTATTCTTGATAAGAATGAACTCATGAGGAGACGAGGAATCTAATAAGGTGAAAATTTTTGAGTTTTGAGAAGTGGGCCCGGGGCTCAGGTTTTTGTAATTTCGAGATTTATGCCCTTTATTGATTGTTTTCGTTTGGGCTTTGGTCCCTTAGCATATTTTGATGCCCTTATTCGGATTTTAGATAGATTTGACGTAAGTAGGGGTCGATTTGAGGGGCAAAGGCATCGCGAGCTAGAGATTTAGCTGATTCGAGTTGAGTAATAATAGTAAATAATGTTCTGAGGGTTTGAAACCCCGAATTTCACATCGTAGTGCTATATTGAGGTAAGGCACATGCTTGATGACGAGCGTGGGGTCGTGAATTATTGGGGATTGTGACTTGGTCCGTCCCGATTGATAATTTTACCGCGTATTTGATTGAAAACTATTTGCTATCATCATTACTTGGGCTGAATGCCATATTTGGGCCTAGTGCCAACTATTTGAACCCTTCAGTGCTTTTTAATGATATTTCCTCACTGTTTTGATTCATTACTTGGACTTAATCATACTATTTTCCACCGTTTTGCTACTCAGACATGTTTACTTAGTTTAAAGACTTAAACGATATTTTAAATGATTATTTGGGCTGAGAAACACTATTTTACTATTGCCCAAGGGGCTTGTGAGTATTTTTGACTGAGTAAGGCCGAGGGCCTAAGACGTGAGGAAACACTAACATTGATTTGAGTCCGAGGGCCTAGATTTGATTCCACGAGACGGCTAGTTATTGCACTTGGGCCGTAAGGGGCCCCTCCAGGAGTCTGCACACCCCAGTGAGCGCGGGTACCCATTGTGATGTGAGATTGAGCCCAAGGGTCTGGTATTGTTCTGAGATGTTGCTCGAGGGGCTGAATTGTTGATACTGTGCAAACTTCTATTTGTTTGTTTTATCCTAATTATCTTTAAATCTCCTGTTTACTGGTTTAAAGAGCATTTTTCATGATTTTACTGGTTTTCCTGATTTTAAGTGATTTTGCTGCTTCTTTATAGTATGCCTTGTGCGTTACGTGTTTTCTTACTCTCAGTCGTCATTTATATGTATTACTCATTGAGTTCGAGTACACACTCTACTCCTTGTACCCTGTGTGCAAATTCAGGCATAACTTGTTCCGCTCCTGAGTGCTGATTTCTCCAGTTCCAGGCGGTTTTCGAAGCTTACGAGGTAGCTATTGACATCCGCAACTCCATGTCTCTACTTCTCTATCATTTCTATTCCTTTTAGAACATTTGTATCAGTTTATGACTTTAACAAATTTGTATTATTGCTATAGATACCTGTGACTTGTGACACCCCGGTTAGGGCTGTGTCGGGTTGGATTTTCCACATTGTTATCGATATATCTACTATTTATTACAGTTAAGTCATGTTTAGGCTATTTTTATGTTGATTAACTGCTTAAAAAGGTGAATTGGGTTTAACTTGCTGGCCTTCTCTTCACGAGAGGTGCCATCACGAACGGGTTTGGGTTTAGGGTTATGATAGCTCCATATGAGTCTTTGTATGGGAGACGGTATAGATGTCTAGTTTGTTGGTTCGAGCCAGGTGAGACTAGGCTATTGGGGATTGATTTGGTACAAGATGCTTTGGAGAAGGTGAAGGTGATTCAGGAGAGGCTTCGTATAGCGCAGTCAAGGCAAAAGAGTTATGCTGATAGGAAGGTTTGATATGTGTCTTACATGGTTGGCAAGAAGGTTCTGTTGAAGGTTCGCCCATGAAGGGTGTTATGAGATTTGGGAAGATATGAAAGTTGAATCTGCAGTTCATCGGGCCATTAGAGGTACTTTGGAGGATTGGGGAGGTGGCTTATAAGCTTGCCTTGCCACCCAGCTTGTCGAATGAGCATCCAGTATTTCATGTTTCTATGCTCCTGAAGTATATTGGGGATCCGTATCATGTTCTGGATTTCAACACAGTTCGGTTGGAGGATGATTTGACTTATGGTGTGGAGCCAGTAGCTATTTAGGGTCGTTAGGTTCGAAAGTTGAGATCAAAGGATATAGCTTCACTGAAGGTGCAGTGGAGAGGTTGGCCCATGGAGGAGGCTACCTTGGAGACCGAGCGAGGGATGCGGAGCAGATATCCTAACCTATTCGAGGCTTCAGGTATGTTTCTTGACTCGTTCGAGGACGAAAATTTGTTTAAGTTGGAGAGGATATGACTCGGCCAGTCATCTCATAAGTTACTGCTCCATTTCCGCCATTTTTTCTTCTTTATTCTTTGTTATCCGTGTTTTGTGGTATTGAGTTGGTCGGATCGAGTCGAGAATGATTTTGGTAAGGTTTTAGACACTTAGTCACTTTCAAGGAAGCTTAAGTTGGAAAATTTAACCGGATGTTGACTTATGTGTTAGAAGGATCAGATTTGAGTTCTGATTATTTGGTTAGCTTCGGGAGGTGATTTTTGACTTAGGAGCGTAATCGGAATAAGTTTTGGAGGTCCGGAGTAGATTTAGGCTTGAATTGGCAAAGTTGATATTTTTTGCGATTTCCGGATGTTTGGCGAGATTTTGATATAGGGGTCTGAATGGAATTTTGAGAGTTTCAGTAGCTTCGTTGTGTCATTTGGGATATGTGTGTAAAATTTCAGGTCATTTAAAGGTGGTTTGGTTGGATTTTTTATCAAAAGTGTATTTCAGAGGATTTTAGAAACTTAGGCTTGAACCCGATGTGTTTTGTGTGATTTGATGTTTTTTGAGATGTTTTGATGATTGGAACAAATTTGAATAAGGTTTTAGGATGTGTTGGTGTCATTGATTGTGGTCCGGGGGCCTCGAGTGAGTTTCAGGTGGTCAATCAGATCATTTTGGAATTTAGGAAGTTGCGGATTTTTGTTTCAGCAGTTGCAGGTATTTTGTTTTCTGCGTTCGCGAGTGGAGCCTCGAGTTCGGGAAGGGTCAGGAGGGGAGGAATCAGATTTGGGTGAGTACGCTTTCGTGAATGTCACGACCCGAATTTCCCATCCTCGGGGGTCGTGATGGCGCCTACTTGTGGAAGCTAGGCAAGCCAAGAACCTTTGAAATCATCACCCCTTTTTGTTTTATACTTGTTAAGCAATTAAATTAATAATGGATAAACAATTATATAATAGCGAAAATTGAACTTTTAGTGGAAGTCTGAACTAAATATTGAAACATCGTCTAGAAAACCAATACAAATCTCTACCCAGCACCTGGTGTCATAACAATACATGGACTGTCTAAGATTACTACAAATTAGAGTTTTAAATAAAGGACATAGTCTGTCTCGAATACAATGTCAATAGAACATGAAACTAATAGAAGAGACGCCGGGCCTGCGGACACCAGCATGGCTACCTCGGAGTCTCATGGACTGAAGGTCGGCTCCTTGACTACTACTGCACACCGTAAGCTGCTCCGACTGGATTTGTGCAAAAGAGCACAGAGTGTAGTATCAGTACAACTGACCCAATGTGCTGGTAAGTGCCTAGACTAACCTCGGCGAAGTAGTGACGAGGCTAGACCCGACTACCACAAAAAAAAAACTATGAAGTCATATATACATATACAACGGAATCGAAATACATAAATTAATCAGTCAATATGGGAGGGGAGCATGCTGTAGGGAAGATAACAACTCCAAATAAAAATCATCAAATAACAAAGAAAACAACATAGCTAGACATAAATAAAGAATCAGAAATCAATAAATGCACGACATCACGCTTCGTGCTTTTACTCTCATCCTCACCAAGCAATGATATAATAATGTGCACGGCATCACCCTTCGTGCTTTTACACTCTTTCCTCACATATAATTAGTAGAATTGGCACGGAATGGTACATCGTGCGGCACGGCATCACCCTTCGTGCTTTACTCTCTTTCCTCACAATAAGCAAACAATGCACGACATCACGCTTCGTGCTTTTACTCTCATCCTCGCCAAGCAATGATATAATAATGTGCACGGCATCACCCTTCGTGCTTTACTCTCTTTCCTCACAATAAGCAAACAAGGCACGACATCACCCTTCGTACTTTACACTCTCTCCTCGCAATAAAAAAATAATGCACGACATCACGCTTCGTGCTTTTACTCTCATCCTCGCCAAGCAATGATATAATAATGTGCACGGCATCACCCTTCGTGCTTTACTCTCTTTCCTCACAATAAGCAAACAAGGCACGACATCACCCTTCGTACTTTACACTCTCTCCTCGCAATAAAAAAATAATGCACGACATCACGCTTCGTGCTTTTACTCTCATCCTCGCCAAGCAATGATATAATAATGTGCACGGCATCACCCTTCGTGCTTTACTCTCTTTCCTCACAATAAGCAAACAATGCACGACATCACCCTTCATACTTTACACTCTCTCCTCACAATAAAAAAATAATGCACGACATCACCCTTGGCAATTTTCAATTGGTAGGTGAGATTTTGATATAAGGGTCAGAATAGAATTTCGAGAGTTGCGGTATATCCTTTGTGTCGTTTTGGATGTGTGTGCAAAATATCAGGTCATTCGGCCAAGGTTTGGTTGGGTTTTTCATTAAAAGGAGAATTCGAAAGATTTTTGAAACTTAGGCTTGAATCCAATGTGTTTTGGTTGATTTGATGTTGTTTGAGGTGTTTTGAAGATTGGTACAAGTTTGGATAAGGTTTTAGGATATGTTGGTGCCTTTGGTTGAGGTCCTACGGACCTCGGGTGAGTTTTGGGTGGTCAACCGGGCCATTTCATGCCTTAGAGATATTGCAGAATTGCAGGTTCAGCTGTTGCAAAGAATTCCTCTTCGCGATCGTGTAGGAGTTCTTGCGATCGCGTAGAAGGTTTTGAGGGGATAGTTCAGTTTTTCTTTGTCTTCACGAAAGTTAGGTTGTGATCGCATAGAGGTGAGGAAGTTGTTGATCACAAACGTGTAGTGAAGGTCGCGTTCGCGTAGAGTTAAGTGGACCAAGGGTCTTTGAAGGAAGTTTTTCCTCGTGAACTCGGTGGCCTATCCGCAATTGCGTAAGTCAGATGCTTGAGCATCACGTTCGCACAGAATGTTACGTGTTCACATAGAGCAAATTGTGGGAGCTGAGTATTTGGGCTTCGCGATCGCGATGAAGGAAAATAGGCCTGGGCAGAAAGTTTAAAAGGTTGTCTTGTCCACGAGGATTGGGTTTATTTCTTCCATTCTTTGTCGTTTTTGGAGCTTTTTGAAGGGGAATGAAGAGGGATTCAAGGGTAACCACTTGGAGGTAAGATTCTTGGACTTAAAACTCGATTATTATATGAATACACCTAGTAAATCATGGAAATTAAGCCAAAACATTGAAGAACTAGGGCTCACCTTTGATTGAGAATTTGATGGACCATTTAGGTCGGATTTCTGAACTTTTGATATGTATGAACTCGTGGGGACATGAGGAATCTATTGATGTAAATATTATCAAATTCTGAGATGTGGTCCCGGGGGTCGGGTTTTGGTAATTTTAGGATTTGTGTCAATTATTGATTGTTTTTGCTTGGGCTTCGTTCCCTTAGCATATTTTGATGTCCTCGTTTTAATTTTGGATAGATTTGACGCGAGTGGAGGCTGATTCGAGGGGAAAAGGCATCGCGAGCTAGAGATTTGACCGGTTCGAGGGGAGTAATGATTGTAAATGCTGTTCTAAGGGTTTGAAACCCCGGATTGCATATCTGTGTGCTATATTGAGGTGAGGTACATGCTTGATGATGAGCGTGGGGTCGTGCACTATTGGGGATTGTGACTTGGTCTATCCCGATTGATGATTTTATCATGTATTTAACTGAAATCTATTTGCTATCATCATTATTTGGGCCATATGCCATATTTGGGCTTCGTGCCAACTATTTGAACCCTCAGGGGACTTTTATTGATATTTTATCACTGTTTTGACTTTATAATTGAAGTCAGCCATGTTATTTTCTACTGTTTTCATACTCAGCCATGTTTACTTGGTTTTAATACTTAAATGATATTTTTAAAAATGGTTTTACTGCATCATTATAGAATGTCTTGCGCCTTACATGTTTTCTCGCTTTCAATCTTTATTTACATTTGTTACTCACTAAGTTGGAGTACTCACTTTACTCCTTACACCTCATGTACAAATTCAGGCGTAGCTGGTTCTGCTCCTGAGTGCTGATCCTTCCAGCATCAGGTGGACATTTGGAGTTCACGAGGTAGCTGATTGGCATCTGCAGTCCTGTGTTTCTCCTCCTTTATAACTTCTATCTATATTAAGACATTTGTACTAGATTATAGACATAGAAGACTTGTATTGTTACTTATAGATGCTCATGACTAGTGACACCTTGGCATCGGGCTGTGTATGGGTTTTATTCTGCGTATTTATGTTGTTATTTGCTATTTTGGATTTATTTTATCATGTTTAGACTGTTCTTAATGCTTAACTATTAATAATTGGAAAATGGAAATTGTCGGCTAGCTTTTACTTCAGGAGAGGTGCCATCACGACTGGGTTTGGGTTTAGGGTCGTGACAAGTTAGTATTAGAGCCTAGGTTACATAGGTCTCACGAGTTATGAGCAGGTTTAGTAGAGTCGGGTTGATATAGAGACGTCTGTATTTATCCTCAAGAGGCTACAAACCCTTTAGGTAAACTTCATATCCTTGAAATTCTTGTCGTGCGAATTGTTTATTCGAGTACTAAACTTCTGTTATTCTATTCTCTCATAGATGGTGAGGACACGCGCTACCGGTTAGGATGGACGACCACCAACTATGGCCACCAGAAGTAGAGGATGCGGTCGTGGTCGTGGTAGAGGCAGAGGAGCAATGGCAACATTTGTAGGTCCACTAGCAACCCCAGTTTATGACTAGGTCCCAGTTGTGGACGCTCCAGCACACCAGCTCAGGCGCCAGCTGTGCCCCTTGTGATTCTAAGTCTTCAGGGGACCCTAGCCTAGATCTTATCAATTTGCACTGGCCTAGCTTAGGTGGTTTCAGCCACTACAGTTGCAACTACTTGTTAGGCCAGGGGAGGCAGTCAAACTCCCACCGCTCGCACACCTAAGCAGATCGTCCAGGGACTTCAGATGTAGGGGACACATCCAGCCCAGCCGGTTGCAGCTACTCAGGACTATGTAGTTCCTGCTATGGCAGTGGACAAGTAGTGTAGGTTGGATAGATTTGGTAGTCTTCATCCTCCAACTATCAGTGGTGCAGAGGGCGAGGATGCCCAAGGATTTTTGGACAAGTGTCAGAGAATGCTTCATACAGTAGGCATTTTGGAGACCAACAGGGTCGCTTTCACCACCTATCAATTTTCAGGAGTTGTTTTCACTAGGTGGGAGTATTTTGAGAGGCGTAGGCCTTTTGGTGCAGTACTCCTTACCTGGCCACAGTTCTTCATTCTCTTTCTGGAGAAGTATGTGCCGCAGTCTCATAGAGAGAAGCTGCGTAGGAAGTTTGAGTGGTTGCATCAGGGGGAGATGACCTGTCGCAGTATGAGTTAAGGTTCTCTGAGTTGGCTCGTCATGCCATCTGGTTGGTTCCGACTAATAGAGAGATGATCAAGAGGTTTGTTGATGGTCTTACTAATCAACTCCTTATTCTCTTGACCAGGGAGAGGATGACTGGTGCTATGTTCAAGGAGGTTTTGTATATTGATCGAGATATTGAGACTGTTCATCACCAGGAGTGAGAGGAGAGGGAGGCCAAGAGGCCTCAAGGATCTGGTAGTTATATTGGTGCTCCTTCGAGGGGTCAGTTTAGCACGGTAGAGGCTGTCCATTCAGGTCTGCTCAGAAAGCTCGACCAGGTTATCGTGGGGGCATCATCGGGTCATGGTTCTCAGATTGCTCATCGAGGCCAGTCATCACTTAGCGCCCTCCCAGCTCATAGTTCATCCAGTGCTCCATCAGTTCAGGGCTCTTCTATGCCGAGTGCATCTGCTAGTCACTCAGGTGCTAGGGGTTCCCTTTAGTCTCCTTCTCCAGTACCTAGGAATTGTTATAAGTGTGGATAGATGTATCATATGTCGAGGTAGTGCCCTCATCGTTTTGATAGTTCATCCCAGTAGAGGGTCAATCATTGGCTTCAGCGGTGGTTGCTTTACCATCACTCGCCCAACCAACTAGAAGTGGAGGTTAGTCAACTAGGGGTCGACCTAGAGGGAGAGGTCAATCAGGGGGCGTTCAGGCCTATTTCTATACTCTTCTAAGAAGGCTCGATGCTATTGCTTCAGATGTTTTTATTACAGGTATTGTCTCAGTCTGCCACAGATATTCCTATATATTATTTGATCCCGGTTCTACCTTTTCCTATGTGTCATCATACTTTGCTCATTATTTGGGTATGCCCCGTGAGTTTCTTACTTTACCTTTTCATGTATATACCCCGATGGGCAATACTATTGTTATAGATTGTGTGTACCAGTCGTGTGTGGTGACTATTGGGGGTTTGGAGACCTGAGTGGATCTTTTACTATTGAGTATGGTAGATTTTGATGTTATTTTAGGCATGGTTTGCTATCTCCGCGTTGCGCTATCCTGGACTGTCATGCTAAGATAGTCACATTGGCTATAACGGTTGTGCCACAGATCGAGTGGCAAGGTGTGACTAATTATGTTCCTAGTAGAGTGATCTCTTTCTTGAAGGCCCAACGTATGGTTGGGAAGGGTTTTCTTTCGTATCTAGCCTTTGTGTGGGATGTCGGAGCTGAGACTCCTAATATTGCTTCTATCCTAGTTGTGAAGGATTTCCCTGATGTATTTCCTGCAGACCTGTCGGGCATGCCACCAGACAGGGATATTGATTTTTGTATTGACCTGGTGCCGTGCACTCAGCCCATTTCTATTTTGCCGTATCGTATGGCACCAGCGGAGTTGAAGGAGTTAAAGGAGCAGCTTTAGAAACTCCTTGATAAGGGGTTCATTCAGCCTAGTGTGTTGCCTTACCAGTTCTGTTTGTGAAGAAGAAGGATGGCACCATGAGAACGTGCATTGATTATAGGCAATTAAACAAGGTAACAATTAAGAACACGTATCCTTCGTCTTGCATTGATGATTTATTCGACCAGCTTGAGAGAGCAAGAGTGTTCTCCAAGATTGATCTCTGTTCAGGTTATCACCAATTGAAGATCAGGGTTTTGGATATTCTTAAGACGACCTTCAGGAACAAATATGGCCATTATGAGTTTCTAGTTATGTTTTTTGGGCTGAACGATGCCCGATCAACGTTCATGCATTTGATGAACTGCATTTTCTGGCCTTATCTTGACTCGTTTGTCATAGTTTTCATTGACGATATTCTGGTATATTCACGTAGTTAGGAGGAGCACGCGGAACATTTGAGAGTTATGTTGTAGAGATTGAGGGAGGAGAAGCTTTATGCAAAGTTCTCCAAGTGGGAGTTTTGGCTCGGTTCAATTGAATTGTTGGGACATGTGGTGTCCGGGGAGGGTATTCAGGTTGATCCAAAGAAGATAGATGCAGTTCAGAGTTGGCTCAGACCGTCCTCAGCTACAGATATTCACAGCTTTCTTGGTTTGGCAGGCTATTATCGCCGGTTTGTTCAAGGATTCTCATCTATCGCTTCGCCCTTGACCAAGTTGACTCAAAAGGGTGCTTTATTTGTATGGTTGGACGAGTGTGAGGAGAGCTTTCAGAAGCTCAAGACAGCCTTGACCATAGCTCCAGTGTTGGTTTTGCCATTAGCTTCAGGTTCATATACCATGTGTTGTGATGCTTCGAGAGTATGTTGTCTGTTGATGTAGGAGGTTAGAGTTATTACTTATGCTTCTCGTCAGTTTAATCCCTGTGAGAATAACTACCCCATTCATGATTTGGAGTTGGCTGCCATAGTTCATGCGTTAAAGGTTTGGAGGCATTACTTGTATGGCGTATCTTATGAGGTGTTCACTGATCATCGCAGTCTTCAACATTTGTTCAAGCAAAAGGATCTTAATTTGAGGCAGCGGAGATAGTTGGAGTTGCTTAAGGATTATGATATTACTATATTGTACTATCCAGGAAAGGCCAATGTGGTGGCCGATGCTTTGAGCCGAAAGGCAATGAGCATGGGGAGTTTGGCATATACTCCGGTTGGGGAGAGACCTATTGCAGTTGATGTTCAGTCCTTGGCCAATCGATTTGTGAGGTCAGATATTTCAGATCCCAGTCGGGTATTGGCTTGTGTGGTTTCTCGGTCTTCTTATAAGCGCATAAGACTGCACCAATATGATGATCTGCATTTGCTTGTCCTTAGGGATAGAGTTCAGCATGATGATGCTAGAGATGTGACCATTGGTGATGATGAGGTGTTAAGGATGCAGCACAAGATTTGTGTGACCAATGTCGATGGGCTTCGGGATTTAATTCTGGAGGAGACCTATAGCTCGCAGTATTCTATACATTTGGGTGCCGCGAAGATGTATCGGGATTTGATGCAACACTATTGGTGAAGGAGAATGATGAAAGACATTGTGGGATTTGTAGTTCGGTGTCTCAATTGTCAGCAGGTAAAATATGTGCATCAGAGACCGGGTGGCTTTCTTCAACAGATGGATATTCTAGCGTGGAATTGGGAGAGGATAACTATGGGCTTTGTTGTTGTACTTCCACAGACTTTGAAGAAGTTCGATTCTATTTGGGTAATTGCGGATCGGCTGACCAAGTCCGCGCACTTCATTCCTATGTGTACTACCTATTCTTCCGGACGATTGGCAGGGATCTATATTCGGGAGATTGTTCATTTTATGGTGTCCCAGTTTCTATCATTTTAGAGGGCGCTCAGTTTACATTGCAGTTTTGGAGGTCTATGTAGAGAGAGTTAGGTACTCAGGTTGAGTTTAGCATAACTTTTCACCTTCGGATGTACGGGCAGTCCGAGCGCACTATTCAGATATTGGAGGACATGTTGTGTGCTTGCGTCACTGATTTCGGAGGGTCATGAGATCAGTTTCTACTACTTGTAGAGTTTGCTTATAATATTAGCTACTAGTCGAGTATTCAGATAGCTCTATATAAGGCTTTGTATGGGAGGCGGTGTAGATATCTAGTTGGTTGGTTTGAGTCCGGTGAGGTTAGGCTATTGGGGACATATTTGGTGCAGGATTCTTTTGAGAAGGTGAAGGTGATTCAGGAGAGGCTCCGTACAACACAATCGAGGCAAAAGATTTATGCTGATAGGAAGGTTCGAGATGTGTCCTACATGGTTGTTGAGAAGGTTTTGTTGAAGGTTTCGCCCATGAAGGGTGTTATGAGATATGGGAAGAAAAGGAAGTTGAGTCTGCGGTTCATTGGGAATTTTGAAGTACTTCGGAGTATTGGGGAGGTTGCTTATGACCTTGCTTTGCCACCCAGCTTATCGTGTATGCATTCGATATTCCATGATTCTATGCTCCGGAAGTATATTGGGGATCCGTCTAATGTTCTGGATTTCAGCACGATTTAGTTGGATGATGATTTGACCTATGATGTGGAGCCAGTAGCTATTTTGGGTTGTCAGGTTAGGAAGTTGAAGTCGAAGGATATAGCTTCAGTGAAGGAGTAGTGGAGAGGTTGGCCTGTCGAGGAGGCTACCTAGGAGACTGAGTGGGAGGTGCGGAGTAGATATCCTTACCTATTTGAGGCTTGAGGTACGTTTCTTGACTCGTTCGAGGACGAACATTTATTTAAGTTGGGGAGGATGTGATGACCCACCAGTCGTCTCATGAGTTACCACTCTATTTCGCCCATTTATGCTTCTTTATGCTTTGTTTATCCGTGTTTTGTGGTATCGGGTTGGTCGGATCGAATTCGAAATCATTTTGGTAAGGTTTGAGACACTTAGTCTCTTTTGAGGAAGCTTAAGTTAGAAAAGTCAACCGATGTTGACTTACATGTTAGAGGTCTCGGATGTGAGTTCCGATGGTTGGGTTAGCTTCGGGAGGTGATTTGGGACTTAGGAGTGTGATCAAAATGGGTTTTGGTGGTTCAGAGTGGATTTAGGCTTGAATTGGAAAAATTGATATTTTGGCGATTTTCGGTTGGTAGGTGAGATTTTGATATAGGGGTCGGAATGGAATTACAAGAGTTGTAGTAGCTTCATTTTGTCATTTGGGATGTGTGTGCAAAATGTTAGGTCATTCGGCTGTGGATTGGTTGGGTTTTTGATCAAAAGCGAAATCCGGAAGATTTTAAAAACTTAGTCTTGAATCCGATGTGTTTTGGTTGATTTGATGTTGTTTGAGGTGTTTTGAAGATTGGTACAAGTTTTAATAAGGTTTTAGGATATGTTGGTGCCTTTGGTTGAGCTCCTGGGGACCTCGGGTGAGTTTCGGGTGGTCAACAGGACCATTTCATGCCTTGGAGATGTTGCAAAATTGCAGGTTTAACTGTTGCAGAGAATTCCTCTTTGCGATCGAGTAGGTGTTCTCGCGATCGCGTAGAAGGTTTTGAGGGAGAAGTCCAGTTGTTCTTCGCGTTTGCGGAAGTTGGGTTGCGACCGCATAGAGGTGAGGAAGTTGTTGATCGTGAACGCGTAGTAAAGGTCGCATTCGCGTAGAGTTTAGTGGACCAGGGGTCTTGGATGGAAGTTTTTCATCGCGAACTTGGTGGCAGTCCGCGATTGCATAGGGTCAGATGTTTGAGCATCGCGTTCGCCTGGAATGTCATGTGTTTGCATAGATTAAATTATTGTAGATGAGTATTTGTGGTTCGCAATCGCGAAGGTTGTCCTGCAATCGCGATGAAGGAAAATAGGCCTGGGCAGAAAGTTTAAAAGGTTGTCTTGTCCGCGAGGGTTGGGTTTATTTCATCGATTGTTGGTCTTTTTTGGAACTTTTTAAACGTGATTGAGGAGGGATTCAAGGGGAATCACTTGAAGGTAAGATTCTTGGACTTAAAACTCGATTATTATGTGAATTCCACCTAGTAAATCATGGAAATTAAGCAAAAAAATTGAAGAACTAGGGCTTGGAAATTTAGACCTTTGATTGAGGATTTAATGGACCATTTGAGGTCGAATTTCTGAACCTTTGATATGTATGAACTCGTGGGGAGATGAGGAATCTATTGATGTAAAAATTATCGAATTCCGAGACATGGGCTCGGGGGGTTGGGTTTTTGTAATTTTGGGATTTATGTCAATTATTGATTGTTTTCGCTTGGGCTTCATTCCCTTAGCATATTTTGATGTCCTCGTTCTGATTTTTGATAGATTCGACACAAATGGAGGCCGGTTTGAGGGGCAAAGGCATCGCGATCTCGAGATTTGACCGATTCGAGGTGAGTAATTATTGTAAATGATGTTCTGAGTGTTTGAAACCCTGGATTGCACATTGTAGTTCTATATTTAAGTGAGACACACGCTTGATGACCAGCGTGGGGTCGTGCACTATTGGGGATTGTGACTTGGTCCGTCCCGATTGATGATTTTATCATGTATTTGGCTGAAATCTATTTGTTATCATTATTATTTGGACTGAATGCCATATTTGGGATTCGTGCCAACTATTTGAACACTCCGGGGAATTTTACTGATATTTCCTTACTGTTTTGACTTTATACTTGAACTTAGTTATGTTATTTTCCACTATTTTCATACTCAGACATTTTTACTCGATTTTAATACTTAAATTATAATTTAAATGATGTTTGGGCTGAGAAACACTATTTTACTATTGCCCGAGTGGCTTGTGAGGATTTTCTTGACTGAGTAAGGACGAGGGCCTATGTTTTGAGGAAAGACTGATATTGATTTGAGGCCGAGGGCCTAAGATATTTATGCCATGAGGTGGGTTGATTGATGTGAGGCTGAGAGCCTAGCGATGACACCATGGGATGGCTTGATATTGCGCTTGGGCCATAAGGGGCCCCTCTAGGAGTCTTCACATCCCCAGTAAGCGCGGGTACCCATTGTGATGTGAGATTGAGCCCGAGGGGCTAGTATTGTTCTGAGATGTTGCCCGAGGGGCGATTTTGTTGATACAGTGCCCGAGGGGCGAACCTTTGTGTGTTTATTTTCCTTAATTTCCTATCAATTATATGCTTACTTGGTGGAAAAAGGGTTTTTACTTATCTCTTAACCGATTTATTGTATTAAAAAAAATTAATTTACTGCTTAATTATAGAATGCCTCGTGCCTTACGTGTTTTCTCACTTTCAGTATTTATTTACATTTGTTACTCACTGAGTTGGGGTACTCCCTTTACTCCCTGCACCCCGTGTATAGATTCACGCGTAGCTGGTTTTGCTCCTGAGTGCTGATTCTTCTAGCTCCAGGCGAACATTTAGAGTTCACGAGGTAGCTGCTTGGCATCCGCAGTCCCGTGTTTCTCCTCTTTTATCACTTCTATATATTTTTAGACATTTGTACTAGCTTATCCAATTAGCAGACTTGTATTATGACGTAGAGATGCTCATGACTAGTGACATCCCAGTATCGGGCTATGTATGGGTGTTCTCCCGCATAGTTACAATATTATCTGCTATTTCGGATTTATTTTATTATGTTTAGACTATTCTTAATGCTTACTTGTTAATAATTGGAACTTGGGAAGTGTCGGCTAGCCTTGTCTTCACGAGAGGTGCAATCACGATTGTGTTCGGGTTTAGGGTCGTTGCAGCCCTATTGTTGGAAAATTCATTAGGTTATTTTGGCATCAACTATGGAGTAGGACCCTATGTTGCAGAGGTCATCAGGTTATGCTGGCATCAACTAGGGAGTGGGACCCTATGTTGGAAAAGTCATCGGGTTTTGTTGGCATCAACTAGGGAGTGGGACCCTATGATGGAAAAGTCATCAGGTTATACTGGCATCAACTAGGGAGTGAGACCCTATGTTGGAAAGTCATCCGGTTATGCTGGCATCAACTAGGGAGTGAGACCCTATGTTGGAAAAGTCATCAGGTTATGCTAACATCAACTAGGAATTGGGACCCTATGTTAGGAAAGTTGCAGTTAGGGATTGGTGACCCTATACTACCATGGCTTTGAACTTTTATTCTTTTCTTCTTTTCTTTCTTTGTATTTCACTTTTCATCACTTTTATTTAAGAGAATGAGTAAGGAATTTGGAGGGGACTTCCCTTTTGGGTTGACTATTACTGCAGAATCATTTTAGTCTCTGCATGGTTAATTTTTGTTCCACCTGCTTCTAGCAAGGTTTCTTTGAATTACACTTGTTTTCCCTATTTTTCAAACAAAGAATAATTTGTCAGTTTAAAACAATTGTTGGTTTTGTGACCTCGAGCGTTTCAATATCTTGATCTCAGCTCAGCTTCTTCGATAAAGATTTCCATTGCTTGCTTGCTTTCTGGGGATTGGTTTCATTCCTAAACCTAGGGATCTTGACTTTTCCAAAACTTTAACATAATGGTTAACCATGTAGGACTTAACCCTTTTCCACTTTATTTTGCCTTTATGGGCATTTGACTTTGATTTCCTTTTTTTTTCAAGAGTTTCTGACTCTAAAGCATCGACCATCATGGCCAGTCGCGGTCGACTCGATGCACCTGCTGAGGCTAGGTATTTTCTTGAATATTGGCTTATGTCAAACAAAACCATGTAAACCAATCTTGCCATCTTTTCTTTGTCTTAATTTTGTAATAGAATTAGACAGAAAGGGATTCAAAGAAAAAAATAATGGAAAGGATAATGAATTTAAATGAGAGGTGTTCCTTTTGGGGATAGGAAAGAAGGACTTATCAGGAGTACACGCGGACTTCAATAAACATGACATGCCTCTTGGACTCTACACCCGATCTGTGTAAACCGTATGACTTTAAAAACACATCATAACTCATACATCAAAACTGAGAAACCTTGCCAGGATTCTGTCGATACCGATGGCTGTAAGGATACTCTTTTTCGATCAGCAGTGCCCTTTTTGGGTTTTTACCAACTGACCTCTCTAATTTCTCTTCTTACCGTAGACTTATAGTGCTCTTTGCGAGTTTTCACTACTGAGACTCTCTCATTTTCAATTTCTATGCTTACCCTAATCTCCCTATGGTGCCCGTGTGGGTTTTCACCAGTAAGACTCTCTTATTTGATTGTACTAAATCCATGTAACCATATCCTCTAATTTTGAACATCTTTACTGATTGATCGGAAGGACTTGAACATGATTTTGGGTAAAAAGAATTTGGATTGAATTACAACTTCGGAACCTTTCAGGAAAAACTATTGCTGGATTATTGTAATTTCTGACCCAGTTTCAACTTTGGGGAAAAATGGATTGTTTTGGTGTTCTGAACCCTAGAGAGAGGCTTCCTATGTATCCTTTCGGAATCAAGTCGAACGTACTTCAAGGAAAATTTTTATTTTTACTTGTTTCTTTTTGTTTTCTTTTGCTTCCTTTTTTTTCATCATTTGTTTTTAATTTTTTATTTCATAACAAATTCTTGGTTCCAAAGAGGGTGTTCAAAGAAGAGTAACTGGCTCAAAGGTTCTGCAAAAGATTGATAGTGTTTGGGTAGCGAGAAACGAACGCATTCATCATCCCAATCGGAGAGTACTAGAATTGCGCAAAAGGGTCAAATATAACACCTATTGACTGCATCATCATTAAAAGTTGTTTCGAGATTATTTCCTTTGATATCTCCAAAATACAGTTCTCTTTTCAGCAAGAGATTTCTTACAATGCACAGGCCTTTCCAATTTGGAGCAAATTTTCCTTTCGCTTCCTCACGATGCGGGAGAATACATCTCAGAACAAGTTGCCCCACTTCAAAGTTTCTAGGTCGCACTTTTTTGTTGTAGGCACATGCCATTATTTGTTGATACAACTGCCCGTGGCAAATTGCGACCATCCGCTTTTTATCAATCATGGTTAATTGTTCTAAACGGGTCCTAACCCATTCACCATCCTCAATCTCAGCTTCAATAATGATTCGAAGAGAGGGAATCTCAACTTCTGCAGGTATTATGGCTTTATTGCCACAAACCAATAAATAGGGTGCTGCCCCTATTGATGTGTGCACAGTTGTGCGGTATCCCAATAATGCAAAAGGCATTTTCTCATGCCATTGACTAGAACTTTGGATCATTTTACTCAGGATCTTCTTGATATTTTTTTTCGCTACTTTTACAGAACCATTTGCTTTGGGCTGATAAGGGTTAGAGTTATGATGCGTGATCATAAATTGTTCGCATACTTCCCTCATCAAATGGCTATTCAGATTTGCAATATTGTCTGTAATGATAGTATTAGGAATACCAAAATGACATATGATGTTGGAATGCACAAAGTCCACTACCAGTTTCTTGGTAACAACTTTGAAAGTGACTGCTTCAACTCATTTAGTGCAATAATCAATGGCAATCAGGATGAATCTGTGCCCATTTGAATATTTTGGCTCGATCAGCCCAATGACATTCATATCCCAAGTAACGAATGACCAAGGTGATGACATAATATGCAACTCTAAAGGCGGTGCATGAATCAGGTCACCACGTATCTGACACTGAAGTCACTTGCGGACAAAACCGAAGCAATCATTTTCCACGGTCATCCAATAATAACCCGCTCGAAGGATTTTCTTTATAAGGACATATCTGTTCAAGTGGGGTCCACATACTCCCGAATGCACTTTGTTCATGATCTTTCTAGCTTCTTGGGCATCTACGCGCCTTAAAAGATTCAAATTTGGAGTTCTTTTGTACTAGACCTCTCCGCTCAAGAAGAAACTACTGGCTAGCCTTCTAATAGTTCTCTTTTGGTCTCCACTGGCTTGCTCAGGATATCCCTTTGTTTTTAAAAATCTTTTGATGTCATGATACCATGGCTGAATATCTGGTTCTATTTCAACTATATTGCAATAACCATACCTTTCTTGAATTTGGATCTCCAATGGGTCTATATGGATATTACCCGGATTTTGCAACACTGCCGCTAAGGTAGCTAGTGCATCAACTAACTCATAGTGGAATAGAGGGATGTACCTGAATTCAATAGAGTTAAATTGTTTTCTAAGATTTTCCACATGTTGCCTGTATGGGATAAGCTTAATGTCTCTAGTTTCCCATTCACCTTGAGCTTGCCAAATAATCAAGTCAGAATCTCAAATGATTAACAATTCTTCCACATCCATGTCAACCACCATATTCATACCTATAATGTAGGCTTCATACTTAGCGGTGTTGTTTGTACAAAAGAACTGAAGCCGGGCTATGGCCGGATAATTCTAACTAGTGGGCGAAATCAAAATTGCCCCAATCTCGACACCTTTTGCATTTACCGCTCCATCAAAGAACATTTTCCAAGCATTGGTGCCTTCTAGAATTACTTCAACTAAAATCATTTCCTCGTCCAGAAAGTAAGTACTCAAGGGTTGGTATTCATCATCAACTGGGTTCTCAGCTAAATGATCGGTCAAGGTTTGAGCTTTCATGGCATTGCGGGTGACATAAACAATGTTGAACTTAGTGAGCAGGATTAGCCATTTTGCTAGCCTTCTCATGGGCATTGGTTTTTGGAATATGTACTTCGGGGGTTCCGATAAGGTTATGAGATATGTGGTGTAAGCCAACTGATAATGTCTAAGCTTTTGGGTGACCCAAAATAGGCGCAACAAGTTTTTTCCAACAGAGAGTACTTGGCTTCGTAACTAGTAAATTTCTTGCTCAAGTAGTATATGGATTGCTCTTTCTTCTCGTTCGCATCATGTTGCCCGAGAACACTACCAAAAGAATTCTCCTAGACTATCAAGTACAAGAACAAAGGTCATCCAGGCTCAGGCGGAACCAACACCAACAGATTTGACAAATATTCTTTGATTTTATAGAAAGCCTCTTGACACTCATCCATCTATTTAATTAACGCGTCTTTCTTTAGCAACTTACATATGGGCTCACATGTGGTAGTCAACTGATCAATGAACCTGCTAATGTAATTCAATCTTGCCAACAAACTCATGACCTCTTTCTTGGTTCTCGGAGGTGATAAATCCCGAATAGACTTCATCTTTGTAGGATCTAACTCGATACCCCTCCGACTGACTATAAACCCCAGAAGTTTCCCAGATGTAACTCTGAATGCACACTTAGATGGATTTGACTTTAAATCATACTTGTGCAGATGCTCGAAGAAATTTCTCTGATCCCGCACATGGTCGTCCTGTGTTTTGGATTTAATGATCGCATCATCCACATACACCTCAATTTCCTGGTGCATCATGTCATGTAAGATGGCAGTTATAGCTCTCATCTAAGTTGCCCTAGCGTTCTTTAAACCAAACGGCATGACCCGATAACAGTTGGTGCCACAGGGTGTGGTGAATTCTATCTTTTCGACGTCTTCTTCATCCATTAGATCCTGGTGGTATGCAGCGTAACAATCCATAAACGACTATATCTCTTTTTTTGAATAATTGTTGACAATGATGTGGATGTTTGGTAATGCAAAGTTGTCCTTTGGGCATGCTTTGTTCAAATCCCAATAATCAACACACACTAGGGTTTTCCCTTCCTTCTTTGGTACTGGGACCATATTAGCCAACCACGTGGTGTATCGTACCACTCAGATCACACCGGTTTTAACAGTTTGGCGATGTCTTCCTTGATCTTATCACTGATGTCCGTCTTAAACTTTCTCTACTTTGGTTGGACAGGTGGGCAACTAGGATAAGTATGCAATTTATGTACTACCAAATCAACACTCAATCCCGGTATATCATCATAGGACCATACAAATACATCTTTGAATTCGAACAAAAGTTGGATCGATGCATCACTAGTTCTTTCATTGGTGTGAATGCTTGTCATGGTTTCCTGGATATCTTCTAGACTACCAAAATTGACTATCTTGGTTTCATTTAAGTTTGGCTTAGGTTTATTCTCAAATTATTCGAGTTCTTATTTTATTTCTCTAAATGCCTCATCTTTATCGTATTCCGGTTCTTGAGTCCTTATTTCACATTTAGACATCGTATTAAGATTTGGGCATGGAGTCTGCAAGCATGTCAAGTTATTTAAGTTCGCATTATTCAAACTGAAAAGGAAAAGATAAGACAAATAAAAAAATCAGAAATAGTAATAAAAGGAGATTCATAGACGATGAAATATTGATTTTATTTTATTGAATTTGAAGGTAGGAGGATTTACATCGGAATTTAAAAAACAACTCAAAACATTCGAGTTACACTTTGAAATAACTCGTAAAACAGATAACATGGCAAGTTTGAACTATGGGGATTCCTGCCTGACTTGGAATAGAGTAGACTTCCAATTTTTAAGTTTAGCATTCGCCACATATATTTCACCTTAGTAGTGCTTGAGCCTTTGCTCGGCTGAACCATGCGAACCTCGTACAACATTTGCCTCATTGCTTCGCAAATGTCCTGAATTTCATCGGCCGTGAAGGCCTCTTCTTCTTCTTCTTCTTCTTCTTCTTCTTCTATATACCTTGGCTTAAAAAATGTCCTTGCGAGGTGCGGGACTAGTTGAGGCATATCCCACCCATTGTTCTTACATTTATTGGCCCATTTTACATCAACCTCGGCAGCTTGAAAGCCGATACCAAAGAACTTCTAGCTGACAGTCAAAGTGATAGGCTCTGTAATGCCTTGTAAGGATAGCCCGAGCCCTTTTCTAAGGCATGTACCTATGTTTGATCATTTTATTGGCAACCATGATTGATGCATTTGACAAGTAGGGATGAGGACACTGGGTTCCTTCCTCACATTGGTCGGCGACCACGATTTCAAAGGCATGGTAGACGATGTGTTCAGTACCATCTCTAGCCTCCAAGCATGGGACTGATGGGCCCCTGTAGATTGATTGTTCCTATTCTCCGTGGAAAAACGTCTCCCGCAACATGGATATAAGGCCTTCCTAAAAGAAAGTTATTGGAAGTTTCCATGTCTAGAACCTTGAATGTTACTTCAAAATCTACATGGCCATTAATTATCACCAAGTCAATTTCCCATATCGTATCTTGCTTGATGCCGTCGAAAGCACGTACACAAATATTGTTGGGTCTGATCCTTTCAGCCCCAATTTCCATCCTTTGTAATGTTGATACAGGGCAAATATAAACTCCAGCTCCACTGTCTAACATAACCCTTTTCACATAATATCCTTCACACTTGACAGTCAAGTGAAGGGATTTGTTGTGGGCAGCTCCTTCTGGAGGCAAGTCATTTCGACTGAAGGAGATTCGGTTGACCATGAAAAACCGTTCTGCCATTATTTCCAATAGTTCAATTGTGGTCTCAATAGGAATATACGCCTCATTCAACGTCTTTAGAAGCACTTTACGATGTTCATTTGAGCTCATTGGCAAAGACAAAAGTGAAACCTGAGAAAGATTCTTTCTAAGTTGATCACTTACAACATACTCTAAGGTTTTTATCTTCCAAAAAATTCTTCCGCTTCTTTAGCACTAACCGGCTTCTTGGCTGGAAAGTGTTTCTGCTTTGTTTTGTTCAATTTTTTTTATTATACTTCCCAGATTGGTTCATTTCATTTACTTCTCCCATAACTTCCTTTCCTTTGTATGTGACCACTGTATTATTGTAGTTCCAAGGGACGGTAGTGGGGTCTCTCATGTGATTCTGCGGTGCACGGCTGATGACCAAAGGCTCATCCAAATCGGGTGGAATTATTGGCCTCCATGCCACGTAAGCCCCATTTTGGTACATATATCTTTGGCATAGTCAATGTGGCTTTCTTCTATTCAAATCTTTTAGAAGGGCTTAACATGAGCCCTTCCTAGGGGCTCTTGGGACGTATAGAATGTCATCTTTAGCTGGTGTGGCCCCTGTCGTTGTTTCTAGCACCTTTTCTATATTGTGGGGAGTGGAATCTATTTTCTTTTCATCTATGACCTGTTTGCCACTATTTTAGGTTTCTTTTCTGTATCAGCAATGTCAATAATAGCTATCTAGATCTTTATCTTCACAAATCATTCTGATGTCTGTCCCGTTGTTGTGGGCCGGTAATGGGTTGTTAGTTACATTGGAGACTTCCTCGTCCCTTAGCACCACCTGCTTCTGTTCAATACAATTTGCGTTTACTCTCTTGAGGGTCCAACAATCTTCGGTATCATGCCCTTCCACCCCGGAATGATAAGCTCACCTGGTACCTGGTTTGTAGGATGGAGATTCTGGATTCTGTCTGTTTTGAGGTACAAGTCGTAATAGACCCATTTGGACTAGTTTTGGGAAGAGGCTAGAATATGACTCACCAATGGGTGTGAAATCAGCTTTCTGGGTGATTCATATTGACGAGTGTTATATTGGTAGTTATTTTATGGTAGACGTGGATTATACGGGGCTTGGTGAGAACGGTTGTTTCTTGGAACATGCATATATCAGCATATGGCATGCTCTTCTGGCCACTCAAGGCCTGCATATTCTAGAGGTTTTGTTTAATGTTTTTCATTTTTTGTGTTATCTCTTCTTGTTCAGGATTCTTCCCGGCTCTCTCATGTTCTATGGGAGACTCATATTATGGGTGGGGAGGATAGGAGTTTGGAGTAGCACGAACAGTTTCCAATTGGAATTGGGGTGCTTGGAAAGTGAAAGTTGATGGTTCAAAGGTTTGTCGAGGGAGTGTTGGTTGTGCCGCAGTAGAGATTAATGGTGCGGTGAATATTGTAGAAGATATTTATGAAAATGGTGCCTGGGGGCGAACCTTAGAAGGTATACCTGTGAAATTATTTGACATGGTGTGGTGCCTAAATGGGATGAATGGGTTGGTTATAGGAATAGGGACTTTGGTATTTCCGCTTGACCTTGGAAGCAGTTCAGGGAACCCGGGGATTGCACTGGGCGGTACTTTTCTATTAGACCAAGCATCCCACATTTCAATCATGCGGTAACGCGATACTATATTTTCTTCAATAATTGATGATTTTGGCACAGAGATAACCGATACTGGGTTATCCTCTGAGGGGTTAATGATTGGTAAGTGACTTTCTGATGTCATGGCGATACTTCCTTTAGATCTCATGAAATAAGGGTGTGAAGCTAGCTTATCAAAAAACTAACCACCTAAAAATGTAACATGTCCTTAATACGTACACAACAAACCAGTTAGTTTGAGATATTTAACACATAGTAATCGCACATTGGGGGATCCAATGGACCTAAAAGTTAAATGTTTTTCTAAATGGTTTTACAACGGTTGTGTTTTTCATCCCAACCTTGCTATTTCTTTTATCAACTTTCAAATCACGAACCTTTTCTTTCTTTGCGCTCTATTTTTTCTCCACTCTTTCCTTCTTTTTATTAAATTTTCTTGTTCTTTCTCTCCCTTCTTTTGATTTATTACTCAGGTTTTCTATAGCTATGATCTAATCCGATGAGGATTTTCTACATATAACAACGCCACATGAATCAGATCATTATACAGTTCAGGGAAATAAATGTAGAATAAAAGATAAGAAAATTTTGGGGTTTTTAATTTATTTCATTAAACAAAAATCTTTTTGGTTTTTCTGTTACATGGACTTAAAGGACTGACGACTATTAAATGAAACATACAGACTTAAAATAAACAACAATATAGCTTGAAAAGTAAAGTACAGAGTCAAAACTGAAAACTTAAAAGTACATAAGATCTTCTACTAGTACTCTAAGAGCCTGCGGGACATTACCAGGTCGTTGTGCGGGCCTTTGTGCAATATCTTCTTGAAGACGGTCTAAATCATCCATTACCTAGTGAACGAAGGTCATCATAGTAGCCAAAAAACATAAACCTAGTCATGTCCTCACATTCGTGATATTTCATCACGAAATAGTTAGTTATCTCCTTGATCATTGTTTTGATAATTCCCTTTTCTTGAAGCAGACGCTCGAATTGTTATGCCCCAGCTTCCAACACTTGTGCGTCCGTGTTGTTTTTGTCCTGTAGCTGTTCCACTAGTTGGCAAATTAATGCGTAGCAATGCTCTTTTTTTGTCTTAAAATCTATTGTTTGTTGCACTATTTCATTTTCAAGGGCAAACAACTTTTTCTTCTGAACTGTTACTTCTTGGTGATATTTTTGCTTCAATTGATGGGATAATTTGACTGACCTTGTTTGAGCATTTAGAAAATCTCTTTCGACCTTTGTCAAGACAGCTGCATAGTCATGCACCTTCAATCTTAGATTGTTGATGAGCTTTCCATCCTTCTCGCTTCTCACTGGTGTTTTGGCGGCCATCCTCATGTCCTGGAGTTGGGCTCAGAGTGCCTCGTTCTCTCGGGTCAATTTTCTCTTTTCACCTCCGACCACATGCACTTGTAAGTCATTGTCAAATGCGAGGTTCCTCAGCTTTTCCTCTAAGGAATGGATGGTGGCTTTATACTCCTTTTCCTTTTCTCCCCAGGCCAACCGCTCTTGGATTTTATCATCAAAAGCTTGGATATGAGGTCTTTTGGCGGCCTCTTAGGCTCGAGCTCTGGCTCCTCACCAAAGCAATTTATTCTTTCAACCCATGTGGCATAGCCTGGATCTACTTCAACTTTTTTAAGATGGGGCACTTGGGTATCCTCTTTCAAGTAGCGGTAACCATCCTGGATTTGTTGGACTAAAGCCTGGGGAATTAGGGCTTCAGGGTGTAGTTCAAGTCTTTATCCTCGGGCACCACTTGATATCTTTCTAGTTGCCTCGGAACCCTTTGGGGTGCATGTCACGACCCCAACCCCGGTCGTGATGGCGCCCAACACAACTGCTAGGCAAGCCCGACCAATTTCACTGTCAACCCGAGCATAAAGCTCAAAACCATTTGTTTGAAAATCATTAACATCATTTAAACTAGAAGTATAACTGAAAGATAGAAATAAATCCAAAAATCAACGATACTGAACAACCTCCCAAAGATCTGGGGGTCATGAGTCAAGAGCCTCTACCAGAATAGCATAAATATACTGTAAAACAACATATTCTGAAGTACGCGGAAAAGTCAAATAGCAGGAAAGAGGAGAGAAGTTGGTTCCTGCGGACGTCAAGCAGCTACCTCGACAACTCCGTGTAAAGGCCCTGAAGAACAGCAATAAGCTCAGATAGCTCCTAGAGTACCTGAATCTGCACACAAGGTGCAGGGAGTAAAGTGAGTACTTCCAACTCAGTGGTAATAGACATATATAATGTCTGACAGTAAGAAATCCCAAAATATAGCACAAAGTAAAGCTAAGAATAGTACTCCTACACGTTTAACAATGTAACGACAGCTAACAGAAACAGTCAAAGTAGATAAATATATGAATGCATGAATGCAATGCACATGATCGCTATGGCGCGTAGCCCAATCCATGGGTACCCGACGCTCACTGTGGGGGTTCAGACTCCGGAGGGGCTCCTACAGCCCAAGCGCAATATAATATCACACCCGCTGCGGCGTGCAGCCCGATCCATGCATAGTCATGAATGCACAATCATACTTACCATTTTTAGTTTTAGTTATCATAATCTTAATTAGGTGTTTAAAACATTAGAGTTTTACTAGCCATTTCGATACAATATTCAATTCATGACTAAAATCAGGAAAACATGTTATACGTTATGGGAACATTGATAACAATCCATACGGGATCCAAATAGTGGGCATACAACCCCAAATATCTCCATGACCATCCAAGTAGGAGGTTTACTAGCTAATTTCAAGCCAATGATATAGTTCAACGTCATTCGGTCGGACTAGTTTACAGTCCTCAACCACAATTGACCCCGCACTCACCGTAAAGTACGTGTCTCGCCTCATCATAGCGTCACAGTGTGATATACCGGGGTTTCAAACC
>MU681590.1:5196-24944 GCA_026770625.1 Nicotiana glauca
CTATCTGAGCTTATTTGCTGTTCTTCAGGGCTTTACACGGAGTTGTCAAGGTAGCTGCCTGACGTCCGCAGGACCCGACTTCTCTCCTATTTCCTGTTATTTGACTTTTCCGCGTACTTCAAACTATGTTGTTTTACAGTATATTTATGTTATTCTGGTAGAGGCTCCTGACTCATGACCCCCAGATCTTTGGGAGGTTGTTCAGTATTGTGGACTTTTCAGATTATTTCTATCTTTCAGTTATTCTTCTAGTTTAAATGCTGTTAATGATTTTCAAACAAATGGTTTTGAGCTTTATGCTCGAGTTGAGAGTGAAATTGGTCGGGCTTGCCTAGCAGTTGTGTTGGGCGCCATCACGACTGGGGTTGGGGTCGTGACAAAAACACGAAAGGGGAAAGGGACTTACCAAATCGAACCTCGAAACCAGACGGGGACAAAGAACTTAACCAAACTTATGTTGATCCTTTGTTCTTTGTCAAGAACAACTGAACGACATCAGTTTCGCCGAGTCCAAACCTCAAAGCTTGAAAGAATAGCGCTCCATGAATGTGCATGCTACCAGGCTCGACGAAAAAATGATTTTGAACTTTTGGGGGTTGAACTCGGAGTCAAGATTCGAAGAGTTTGAAGTTGATTCGAGGGTAAAGGGTTGGATATTTAGGATAAAGAGATGGAGAAGGTTCCAGGGTGTTGATTTGGTAGTGTTTGGAGCCGGCGCCGCCATGCTCAAGGTAGGGAAATAGGGGCGGCGATCTAGGGTTCATCCGCCTCTAAAAGTGAGTTTGAGAGAGATACGAGATGGGTCTGGGGGGAGGGGTCGAACTTCGGACACTATTATACTTACCCTATCCCCAGTTCCCAACCGTTGGATTTCATGGGAATCGACGGTTGGGATTCGATCAAAATAAAGCGGGGTCGTTTGGGTTATAGACGATGTCGTTTGGTATTAGTGAAGCCTGGAACCGGGTAAGTGGGATTTGAGCCTGAGTCGAAACGGGTTTCAGAGGAAAATTAATTGGGCCTGGGTAAATTAAATCAGGGCAGCCCAAACCTGCTTTCAATTCCTTTTTCCCTTCTTTTTTTTTAATTTTTCTAATTTCTTTTAATTTAATACTAAAAAAATAAACCTAAATTAATTCTTAATCCAAATTATCTAATCAAATTAATTACTATAAATAATACTTACTACTATTAATTAAAACCAAATTAAAAAAAACTACCAAAATTCAAGAATAAAATTAAAAAGCAAAAATAAACTATTTTTCCCATTTTTGTAAAGCAACTAAATTATTAATTAATTTTTAAAAATTCAATGTTAAATCCTAAATGTAAATGCAACATAATTTTGTATTTTTCATAATTTAAACAAAACTAACATGCGCAGACAAATACAAACAATTAACAAAAATGCTACAAAAATCTACGAAATTGAGAATAATGGAAAATTTATTTTGTTTTGAATTTGTGGTAGTAATTCATATAGGAAAAAAATTACGTGCTCACATTATCGATTCGATTTTGACCCCTATCGATAATTATTTATCGATTATCGATTTGTACATATGCTTATCGTTATCGTTTCAATAAGGTTTCGATTTTTTCGATTTATCGATTTTTGAGCTTATCGATTCGGTTATCGATTACACCAATAAGAAACTTTGCGGGATTCCACGAAAAGTATATCGCTATAAACATGCCTAACTAATATGGATAAAAAGAAGCTAAAATAAGATGAACACCTTTTATAACATAAAAATTGTATCAACAAACACATGCAACGAAACTAAAGTAAGGGGTCAAATGTATGCCACCAACACTCCAACGGTATAAAAAAAAATACATCATCACGACTAATTCTATTTTCCATTAATTTGAACTTCATTCCCTTAAGCTTTAAAAATGATCATTCTTTAAATGTGGTAGATGAAATAATAGGGTTTGGGACTTAGGGTAAAGGAAAGGGTATTATAGAATAAGAGTTAAAAAAAATATTTTTTTTTAGTATATCTTATCGGTTTATCGATAAACCGATAACCGAAGAGGACAAAATCGAAATCAAAATCGATAACTCAATAAGGAAAATTTTGAAATCGATATTGATAAACCGATAACAAATAATCGATTCGACTTATCGATAAACCAATTCGAATGCACACCCCTAACAACAATTATCAGTCTAGTATTCAGATGGCTCCATATGAGGCTTTATATGGGAGACGGTGTAGATCTCCAGTAGGTTGGTTTGAGCCGAGAGAGGCTAGGGTTTTGGGTACAGACTCGGTATAGGATGCTTTGGACAAGGTGAAAGTGATTCAGGAGCGACTTCGTACGGCGCAGTCAAGACGAAAGAGTTATGGTGACAAGAAGGTTTGAGATGTGTCTTATATGGTTAGGGAAAAGGTTCTACTGAAGGTTTCACCTATGAAGGGTGTTATGAGATTTGGGAAGAAGGGCAAATTGAGCCCTCGGTTCATCGGGCCTTTTGAGGTGCTTTGGAAGATTGGGGATGTGGCTTATGATCTTGCCTTGCCACCTGGCTTGTCGAGCATGCATCTGTTATTTCATGTTTCTATGCTCTGGAAGTATATTGGCGACCCATCTCATGTTTTATATTTCAGCACGGTTCAGTTAGACGGTGATTTGACTTATGATGTAGAGCCAGTGGCTATTTTGGAGCGACAGGTCCGAAAGTTGAGATCAAAGGATATAGCAGCTGTGAAAGTGCAGTGTAGAGGCCGGCCCGTGGAGGAGGCTACTTGGGACACCGAGTGCAAAATACGGAGCAGATATCCACACCTGTTTGAGGCTTCAGGTATGTTTCTTGACACATTCGAGGATGAACGTTTGTTTCAGAGGGGGAGGATGTAACGACCCGGCCGGTCGTTTTATGAATTACAGCCCTGTTTCCCTCATTTCTACTTCTTTATGTGTTGTTTAGCTATATTTTATCATATCGTATTGGTTGGTTCGGGTCGGAGTGGTCTTGGAGTGGAATGAGACACTTAGTCTTTAATTTAGAAGCTTAAGTTAGAAAAGACAACCGGATGTTGACTTATGCGTAGAAGGTCTCGAATATGAATTCTGATGGTTCGGATAGCTCCGTTAGGTGATTTTAGACTTAGGAGCATGTTCAGAATGTAATTTGGAGGTCCGTGGTAGAATTAGGCTTGAATTGGCGAATTTAAAATTTTTAAGTTTTCGGTTAGCAGTGGGAATCTTGATATCGGGGTTGGAATGGAATTCTGAAAATTGGAGTAGGTTCATAGTGTAATTTGTGAAATGTGTGCAAAAGTTCAGGTCATTCAGAGGTGATTTGATAGGTTTCGACGTTGTTTGTGGAATTTGGAAGTTTCTATGTTCTTAGGCTTGAATCCGAGGGTAATTTGGTGTTTTGGTATTTTTTTGAGTGATTCGAAGGCTCGACTAAGTTTGAATGATGTTATGGGATGTTTTGGCATGTTTGGTTCAGGACCCAAGGGCCTCGAGTGAGTTTCGGATGCTCAATGGATCATTTTTGGACTTAAGAATATGGCAGATTTTGCTGGTATTTTGTTGTAGAAGGTTTGTTCTTCGCGTTCGCGAAGATTGTCCCGTGTTCGCGAAGAAGTGCTTGGTGTAGGGGAGAAAATGCTCTTCGCGTTCGTGAGTCAGGGGAAGTGTTCGCATAGGTTTGGACTCCAGTGAATCGCGAATGCGTGAGAGGCGTCGCGTTCGCATAGGGAAGTTGGAGCAGCTGGGACCCCAAGAGTTTGCTCATCGCATTTGTGTAGGAAGGGTCGCGTTTGAGAAGGCTCTGGCAGCTGAAAATTTGCGTTCGTGAGAAGGAGATCGCGTTCGCAAAAGAGGAAAAGTGAGCAGTTGAGTTTTGTTCTACGCGAACGCGAGGAGGTGGTCACGTTCGCGATGAAGGACGCATCTGGGCAGAATGTTTAAGTTCAAAAACGAGGGTTTTAGTCAATAATTTCAAAATTCATTAGAGAGCTCGGGAGAAGGCGATTTTTTAGGGGATTTTCAGAGGAGTGATTGGGGTAAGTGTTCTTCACTCAAATTTGGTTAAATTCCATGATTATGTCTTGATTTTTATCATTTAATTTGGGAGTTTGGGGTGAAAATTGGGGGAAATGGAAGAAAATTTGGAGAGTGGATTTTAGGGATTTGGATGTCCATTTGACGTCTGATTTTGGTGAATTTAATATGGGTAGACTCATGAGCAAATGGGTTTTTTTACTTTTGTGATTTTTATCAGATTCTGAGACGTGGGCCCGGGTGCCAGGTTTGAGCCAAATTCGGGATTTTGGGTCTAAATTGATAATTTTGTATGGGTTTCATTCCTTTAGTATATATTGATGATAATATACTGATTTTGGTTAGATTCGAAGCATTTGGAGGCCGAATCGAGAGGCAAGGGCATCGCGGGCTAGAGTTTTGGCTTGGTTTGAGGTAAGTAACGCCTCCAAACTTGGTTATGAGGGTTCGAAACCCCGAACTATGCATTCTATGATTACTATTGAGGTGATGTAAATGCCAAGTGACGGATATGTAGGCGTACACCGTGAGAATTGTGGCCTAGATCATTCCATGGCACCACTTAGTGACTCTTTCTTGTTGATATCTATGTTGTGATTATGTGATTAAGATAATGAGTTATAAATCATGCTAATTATCATGTTAAGGCTTCACGCCGATACTGTTGAGACCCGAGAGGTCGTTCTTGGTGTCACATCATTAGCTTCATTGATATTATATACTTAGTCTTGTTCATGCATATTATATCATGTCTCAGTCTTGGGTATTGTTATTTGGCACATCATATTATTGTTTCGGGCTAGTATCATGGCATTTTTAACCCGTGTGTATAAGACTGGAGAGTGATGACTGAGTGAGGCTGAGAGCCTTATATTGAGTGACAATATGGGATCAGGTTGCACGCCGCAGCGGGATATTGATTATGCCTTTGTTGGCTTGTTATAGCGCTTGGGCCGAAAAAAGCCCCTCCGGAGTCTACACACCCCCAGTGAGCGCAGTTGATATTACTGAGGGATGGATCTTCCCTGGACATATATCTTGTCTGAAGTACTTATACCTGGAGATGGATCTTCTCCATGGGGCTAGAATGGTTCCTCGGGTACTGGGTGACTGTTGTCAGTGATGTGTATATATTCTGAGATGGATCTTCCCTGAGCCGGATGGCTATATACAGTACCGAGTGGTTGAGCACTTGAGAGTGGGAGCACATGGTGCATTTTAGATACTCCTGGCATTTACATATAGAGATTTACTAAGTTCTACACTTCATATTGTTCGGATATGTGTTTTGCTTTACTGTTGAGTTGAATAATTAAACTGCCAGCATGCCTATTCTACTGTTCCATTTAATTGTGTTATAACTGCAGAGGTTTAGTTCGCCACTACCTGCCAGTCAATAGTTTGGACTTGTTATTTACTGAGTTGGTGTACTCACATTACCCCTGCACCTTGTGTGCAGATCTAGGTATCTCAGGCCACAGTAGCGACTGTTGACTGTTCCAGACGCGAATTTCATCGGAGATATCGAGGTAACTGTCTGACATTCACAGTCCCAACTTTCTCCTTCCTTATCTACCCTCTAGTGTATTTTGGATATTTTCAGACTATTTTGGTCTAGTTATGTTTTTGGAATAGATGTAGTATTGATCATGACTTAGTGATACCCGAGGTCGGACTTGTATTTTCCGCTTTGTTTGATTTTGACTTTATATCTTTTATCGAATTTCAGTTAAAAAATCGTTTTACTTAAGTTTTAAATGAAATGTGAATTATTTTGGAAATGTGTCGGCTGGCCTAGTTTCACAATAGGCGTCATCACGACCGGATCGGCTTTGGGAAGTGACAGATTATGAAAAGAATAAAAGAAGTTTTATATACATCCAGGATAAAATACTGGATAATATGATTTCAAATGATAAATCTCCAGCCAAATATACATGAAGCAAAAATTTTGTAGTCTTCAATTCCAGCCAATTATTATGGAGACAACTTCTGCATTGTTTTACCATTCTCTATTATAATATACTAGCTTATAGCGCTTTATAAGTAGCGTTTACGGCATAATATATAGGAACCAAACAAACAAAAGAAACTCTAGCTAATTTTACCAGAATAGCATCAACAAAAATTATGAAATGCAACTTATTAACCATAAAAACACACCATAAAAATATACTCCAATCCCTTAATCTTTATTTTAATAAATAAATCGCTTCAAATCCAGCAAAACAATATGGATTGTACACATCCAGGATAAAATATTGGAGAAAATACTTTCAGGTGATATATCTCCAACAGAATATACAGGAAATAAAATTTTAAAGTTTTTAACTCTAGCAAACTATTCTAGATATAACTTCTCCATTGTTTTACAGTTCTCCATTATAATATACTGGCTTATAGCGCTTCATAAGTAGCATTTCCAGCATAATATATTGGAACCAAACAAAATAAGAACTGCAGCTAATTATACTAGAATATCATCAACAAAAATTATGTAATCCAACTTAATATGAATAAAAGCACACCATAAAAAATATAAACTCCAATCCACATTATATATAAAAATATAAACACAAACACATGCTAAAAATATATATATTCCAATATATTAATCTACATTTCAATCCAAAATATCTTTTAAATTACAGCAAATATCAAAAAACTATTAATTGGTCTTTGTGTTGCGCCTTTTTGAAACACAAGGTTTGTCTAATCTTCCAGTGGCCTCATCTTCACTAACCAGATATTCCAGCTGCTTCTTCTTACCATAATTGTATAATAATGCTCCATATCTGGTTCGAAGACGTGTAGGATCAAAGATGTTTTTGTCAACAGGTATCTTCTTGCCTTCAATGAAATACTCCGCAAATGCAGAACAATATATACCACAATCACTACATACAAAACACATATTAAGAAAGAATCAAATAAACAATAAAGGAGTAAAAGCTGAAGAATATGATATAAAAAAACATTGCAACTTACGCTTTTTCCTGTTCAGGCAAGTTATCCACTGATATAAGAGCAAATGGTTCAGATAGATCCTCTTTTCCCAAGTAATATGATCTATTCGCTGCAATGTCACTTCTTTGCTGATAAAATGTAGTAGTATTGAGCAACAATGGAATCACTACAGCAAATGAGTGCAATGCTTTATGAATTACAGCATCATGTCTTGGGGATCTCATTGAGTCATATACGTATATGCAGCAATCATGCAAAGATAGAACGCCTAACACCCAATGCCATGCATATTTTACATTGATTGGCATAAGAACATAATCAACAAGAAGCCAAGGGATGTTACAAAGAATGTAAAACCCAAGCACATACTCTCTTAATTTCTTTGTCAAGTCAAATATCTGGTTTTTTGCATTGATGCTATCCTTGGTTGATTTATTGTACACCTCTTCAATGACAGAACTGAAATAGTTGTCGGTGGTTGTCATCCTTATGTTTCCATATTTTGCTTTCTTCCGGAGGTAATAGAATATAACATCAATATGCTACAAAAAGAAAACAGACATCAATCGAATATACACTCACATACCGATAATAAAACAAAAAAAAAATTAATGTATGTTTACATACCGTGTCATTGATAGCTATACCACCATAGTAAAGTTCAAAAAACCATGTCCTTTCAGCTATAGATGCAATTCCAAGATCAAATTGCTCCTCCAGTATATCATCCTTCTTTTCGTACACCTTCTTTCTAAAAAGATTTAATAAATATATAAATATAATAGTCCAAACTATCATTACAAAGAAAATACAATCAAAACATAAAGAACTCTCTAAAATTACCCGTGAGTTCGAATTGACTTTGTTTGAACAAACTTACTAAATTCATCAATAATTGATACAGGAATTTCTTCTGTAATTGACATTTTAAAAGGATGATCTCCTTTCACAATAACACGAGGTACAACAGGTTTTCTTATTCTTGTTGCATCTTCTTGACTAGAGACGTCCAAAACCTCATAAGCTTGGACACCTTCACAACTTGACTGAATAGGCAAAGAAGAAGTTGTAGCATCTTCAGGTGTAGAGCAATTTGGAATATCTGACATTACAGGAGCAACACCTATGGACTGATTAACAACCTCAGAAATTAAATTATGAATCTGACACTCAATCTGAGAGTCAGTCATCTCAACGTCAACATTGAACTATAGAGATGTTATGATTAAAGCCCTAAGCCTTGACAAATAATACTATAGAGATCAGAGATGTCATTATCATACCAACACAAAGCTTGTTTAACCATCAAGAAAGAGTAAAGTAATTAACCTTAAATATCTGTCGTTTGTGTGAACTCACCTAGACAACCACAAATGATCGGCATGCTTCTCTAGATTTACTCTAGAACAAATTATTGAATAAATTCTTATGCCTATGCTTAAGCACCACACCATGAAAAAGACAGATGATATGACTTTCTTCCCAAAGAATTTGAATCTTCGCATAATTCTCTTTAAACTTCTTCTAACTTCCATTCTCTGCTAAGAATCCTTAAGAATTATTTGCGAAAGTGGTCTTGCCTTTTCCATTTTTTAAAATGATAGAAATGTAATTTTAATTATAAGGCACCAAGAAAGTTGTAACGTACAAGTTATAGATGTATGAGTGACTATGGCAACTAGTAACTAAGCATCACAAAAATATTATTTATGCAAAGTGTAGTGTTCTACTTCTTATTACCCCAAAATGTACAGATTACATAAAAACTCTTAAGGTTAACGAGAAAATGTTAAATGCCTTCCAAAAATTATGTCATTCCTCTTTCTCCAAATTGTCCAGAAAATGATCATCATTGTTCTCCAACAAGTAGATGCCTCCCCGACTGTTGTATGAGTAATAATGCCTTATTAAATAATGTGTATGTTACATACTTTAACTCCAATAAAAAGCTAAAATGAAAAGGTGATTAGTATCCCGTCCATGTTTTTTGACATGTAGCACCAACTTCTTATGTTTCTCTACTGAGCTACTGTTTGCATTTCTAGTTGTCAGAAGATACATTTAGGGAAATTTATCTTTTAAAGTAGTATCCTAACACCATAAATCTAGCCAAAATCTTATTCGATTACTAGTTTCAATCAAAGACCCCATGAACTTTGAGAAGTTCACTCTTTCTTTTACACTACCTTTTTGTAGACCCGTCCCACATGGTAATTTGACATCTTTAGAAAACCAGCCATATTGACTGCATCTGAAGTTTGTGCTAATCGCCTACATCAATAAAATCTCTTCTTTGTATCTGAATCTCGATAACCATTTCTATTGTGGAAATATCTTATAAAAAATTACTAGTCCTTGAATATTTAGCTTGATACCTTCTCCCACCGGACAAAGTGGAATCTCCTTTCCCATTTTTTCCATCCCACGAGAAGTCTCTCATTAAATTTTAAACTTACCCACTGAAAATGGAACTGTATAGCATGATTCTTCCCCTTTTTAACAAGTATTGTCATCCATCCCCCCAATCTTCTCTCAAATCTATAAACCACTGGTTACCAAAGTTCAGCATATTTGAACTTTCACCTAGGATATAAATATCTCCAAATCTATGGCTGACCTAGAGTAATCAAATCAAATCAATACAAATCATGTGTATCAATCAACAGTTTTGACTTAATGATACTGTTAGAAAGTCAGTGATTGTTTGGAAAGAGCTCAAACCTGGAGCTCCTCACGATCATAAAACTTAGACACCTTGGCTAACCTTTCTAGCTCATCACCACGAACCCCAGAGAGTAGAAACTTTGGACATTTTCTTGGAACAGTGCTTTCGTTCTGCACTCCCGCAGCTTGTGTGGCAGGCTTTGCAGCATGAGTCAAGGAAGTTGTTACAAAGGTGTCATGACATGACTGGTCACCTCCACTGGATTCTTCACAATGTCTATCAGCAACCTTGGCAGATTGAAGCTGATCACTGGAGCAATTCATGTTGTTAATTTCAAGATGCTTTGTGCCAAGACTATTTGGAGCAGATTGGCTGGCTGCAAATGTACTAAGAATTTACTTAGAATAACATAAACATACAATCAGAGATGCAATAGATCTGTTAAAAGAATTTAGTTTTATTACCAAGAGTGGTTTCAGTGCCATTGACCTTTGCACCAACTGATTGCTGAAGCACTACACTGTTAATTCTGTGGTGTCCTTCGGATATCTTCATCATGCTTTCTTCCTCAGAGCTATTGGAAACAACTCTATTAGTTAGCACCCTCACATTTGTTAGTTTTGTTGTAGTGTTAGCAGTTCTTGATGATGTTGTTAGATCAATATTTTCAGGACAAATATGTACTGTATTTCCACTTTTCAGTAATCTGTTTAATGGGTCAAACCACTCTATTTTTCCCGGACGTGCTACTGCTTCAATATCAGATAAAGGTTTCACACCATGGCATATCTCAAAAGAGTTGAGCCCATCATCTGAAGGAACAGGTAAAATTTCAACAGATAATTTCTCTCCCAGTTTTTGTCCAGAAGCAAGCTTGAAACTTCGAAATTGTCGCTTCATCGAGGCCAATAGCATATTCAATATGGTTTGTGGACTCCTGCAATCTGACTTGTTATCTTGGGGTAAAAAGAACTCCAATAGGTATACATAGTCCCCTGTGTAGGAACTCCGCAAACATATAGCAAACGAGCTATGTAATCCAACTCTGTGTGCCACATGTGCCAAGGGGTACTCAGTCATGCTTAACTGTGTGATGTCACTGCAGAAGCATGAACTACGGGTTAAAAAGGCCTTACTAACAACACCCCGACTCCTCCCTAAGTGAAACATATCACAAGCAGCTCTAAACTCGTAGCCTGCTGATGTACATATGCAGAACTGTTCCTTTGTAGTCATGAATCTTTTTATGCTGCTTCCGTCAAGGATAGGTAGCCATGTCTGAGCTAGAGGTAATTGATGTGTTCTGCATATAAAACTTAACTGCTCCTCAATTTCTTTCAGGGCACGTGCTAGGCCTTTAAAATCCTGCTAAAAACAGATAGTTGATAAAGGTACTTTAGTTTATTTCATTTAAAGAGGTACTCTTTTGTCTAAGATATTCTTTTCCTGGCTTTGGGGATTCAGGTATATAGCATCTTCGTGGACATACCTTCTCGTCGGGGTGGCCATACATGTTTGATGATTTCAAGTCCACCTTCTGTTAAGAACAAGATACCGTACTCAGAGAAATATATAGCGGTTATGAGAAACTAGTAGGCCACTAGGCATAGCTCCTATGAAGAGAAAACGTCTTTTAATCTGTCTCTAGAAAATTGAAGTTGTAACTGTGACATTTAAAAATGACCAAACTCTTCACTAAATTCATGTTTTTTTATACTTTAGCTACCACACTAAAATCAAGCAAAGTTTCGAACAACCTTTCCTTTCTCTACAGTAAAACTAACTCAAACAAACTAGAAGACAGAAAGAGAAATGGCAAGAAAAGTAGAGAGGAAAGCCATACATTGAGCATCTCATAGACCATTTGAACAAGGTCTTGAGAGAAGCTTCCCTTCTTATCTCCTATGATCTCAAGTACTCCAATGCACTGATTATTAAGAGGCTCAAAAACCGGTACAGCCAAATAGTTCCCTAAACCAGCAGCTGAAGCCAAGACATGCTGAGGATAATCATTGGCAGAATAATGAGAAACATCTGGACTCATTTCAGGCAAACCATGTTTGAACACGCGTCCAATCGGACCAAGTCGATACTCATTCTCAGAACAATCAGTTACAATAGGAATTCTAAATTTCAGACACTCTGACCTATAAAAACAAAGTCCTTCATGGAGTTTCGTAAGACCAAAAGGTAGGTCACAAGTTGTTAGAAAAATCTGATTGTTAGTGGTTATAGGCGCCCAAAATTGAACCAACCAGCATCCGAAGTTGTCAGAAATGTAGGCATTCTTGAGAGCGGATGTGATTTTCTCCTTGATGGTATCATGATAGATAGTAGTGTAAGCAGCTGTAAAAAGGTTGTTTATGATATTAGTCACTTTACTCATTCAGAAAGATGGATACGTAGCAATCATACTGAAAAACTGGTTAAATATTCAATTCAAACTCCTCAATATTCAAGACTTGATCCATAAGCTCAAAGACTTCATATTCCCCAATCTAAACCCGACTCATTTAAAAGTCGCTCATCTTATCGAGTAACAAAACTTATCATTATCAAATCCTTGGGAATTTGCATTAACAGATAACAGATGAAACAAATAAGCAGCACCACTGATGGTGCACTCCTAAAAATAACAAGATTAGTACTTCAACATGATTGCATAAGTTATAGGAGTGATAAACAAGCTCAAGTTTACACTTAAGAATACTTATGCAGCATGGGGGGGCCAGGATTCGGTGGTCCTTGGGGAACTATGGCATTCAATATAAATTTATTACTGCTCATATAGATTGGTACAGGGCCTATGCTAATAGCTAACTATTTTTTGAAGAGATTTGCAAGTATATATGGAGTTTTTGCCCAAGTTTCCGGTTACCGGTGACCCCTCAACCTATAGTGTAGGTCCTCCTCTGTTATGCAGTGCTCCGCAGAGTAACATGAGTGAGAGTTGCAAGTTAGTTACTACCTCCCCTTGTTCGCTTTACTGGCTTCACTTTGCTCTGGTATTTTCCTTCCTCTGATTCAGAGAACTTTTGCACCATGATTCGAAACTATTATTTAGTGTTCTAAACATACAAGCCTGAATTTTTACTTTAACTGCTCTAATTTTTATATCACTAAAACTTGATTAAAATCTAACAATGACATGAGCCAATCTTCATAAATTGTGCAAACTGGCTGTTTTGAAGTAGTAGGATAGTTGGAGCATATCAACTCTTAGGCACCACTTAAAGTTTCACAAGTCAGATCAAGAGAAGTACCAGAAAATAATCTTTAAGCTAGAGGCATTGATCGACTATTACTTTAATCACTTACTTTGATAAGATTGAAGTCCAACATAATAAAGATTTTAGAGAGTACTACTACCTGTGTGGCAAAAGGTTTGTCACTTTTCTGCTCCTGTGATTCAACAAAGTGAACATTGAGTAACATAGAAAATTCAACATGTTTCCATCTGATATGAAGAAGTTTGTCCTTATGGAACTTCATTTATGACATTGGTGTTCAGGTCAGCTTGCGTACATCTTGACTATTCCACCCGCTACTTGCTATCTCCCATACCCAACCAAAGTAAAGACAAATGGGAAGAAATCGCGTAGCACATATTTTGTCACTGCTAGGATTTGAACCTTGAGATTGATTTTCACCCACTTTATTGATTACTAGGCCACATTGTTGGGTACATATACGCATGGTACTTCACGTGTTAGATTCCCAAATTGGTAGTGGATGGGGGACGAGTTGGTCTCCTTATATGGTCTTGCACGATAGTTACCTTATGACCTAGTTTTTGAGATTGAATTAGGCTTAAGTTCCATATCATAACATAATTTCCAAATTTTAGTCCAAAATAAATTAATATAGTCCAATTTAGTATCAAAATATGTCAAATTGAAGCAAAATAAGCACCCAATAAACACAATGAGTGTCACTACTCCTATGCATTAACCAAACACAAAAGTCTAGCCAGGGGTAAAACTAAAAGAATGGACAAAGAGAGAACACATAGGCCATAGGCATCATCTCCAAATAAGTGAGTTGAGAGTATAGTGGTGGCAAAATGGATAAAAAAAACAGTTATCCATCCATATAATCCGCTAAAAAATGGGTTGGATTTTTTAAAAATGGGTCAAATATGGATAAGAACCATATTATCCGCTTACAAAATGTATAACCAATAGATAACTAATGAGTTTAACTTTTACATTTGCAATGACACAAATTGGGGTTTCATGAAGCTTGGGAGACTAGAAATTCTCCCGAAAGTGATCATATTAAGCTAACCCATTTTCTATCCGTATTAAATATGGTTGGATTGGATAATTTATCAGTTTTTTGCATTATCCGTTTTCGACCTGCCGATATCCGACCCGCCCGTCTGCCACCCTAGTATCATATAATCTGGATGTTATATAGGGTAAATACCAATCCATAGACCATAGACATAAAGGGGAAAAAGCACTTACTGCTGGAGAAGACAGTAGGAAACTCGTTATTGTGTTGGCTCCAGAATACCCATAGATCATTCTTAGTGTTAGGCTCAGTGTATTGCAGGGAAAATGGCATGTAACTCAATGCTTCTGATACACTACTACATATTCTAAAAGCTTTATTTCCACCTGCCATTTTCACTGTAGCCCAAGTATTTAATTGAGCTTAAATTTTGCTTCTGCAATGGACATGAAATTCAAAATCAAATTGAGGATCACACTTGTGGAAAAATGTGGAAGATGGAGTACGGAGTAGAAGATGGAGCAGTCCTGAGGATTGAGGAGGAAGGTGTAAGGAAGGAGAAGAGAATATTCATGCTTTTGACTGATTCTTTTCCCGCAACAAAAAAAAAGAGTATAAATTAAATTTCTTTATTATTATTGGCTCCAAATTTGAATATGCTGAAATATATTTTTATCTATTACTATATTATTTATCATTAATCATTTTTTTTATTTGTATACTGAAAGACTTACAATCTCAGGCATTTGCACATAAAAATTATAATAGTTAAGTTGATAAATAATACTTGGAATTTGAAATTGTGTTTGGACATGCATTTCATTTAAGAAAATATTGCTGTTTTATGATTGGGGAAACTTTTTTTTTTCGAAAATTTTGAAAAAGTGGTCAACAAATTTTTTGGTTTTTGAAAAAATCATTTTTGAAATTTTTTTTTTTAAAAAAACTTGCAAAATTTTATGGACAAACACATTTTTCAAAATAAAAATCGGAAAAAAATAAAAAAAATTATGGACAAACAGGTCCTTAGTATCCAACAGACATAGCATATTATATATATATATGTGTGTGCGCGCGCGCAATGGCTGATCCAGGATTTTAAAGTCGTGGGTGCTCACTCTCTTAAGTGAAAAGTTGTTACCCATCACATAGTATAAATTCACAACTATTTAACTACGATAGTAAAAACTTTATTAGAAAAACTACGGTTAATATTATCATTAGCAAAAAAAGACTTCTATTCACTAGCAACAATCAACTACTAATAATGTTACATTATAGAAAAATATATATCTAGTCACAAGTTACAACTGTGCTCGACGGCTTTTCATATGTTGAAAACGATCAATAATAGCATCATTGCTTACGGTTGCAAATATCTTACGCTCTACATAGCAAACTAAACAACCATTTAAAAATTCATCACCAATGCTGTTACGAAGCTCATTTTTTATGTAGTTCATGGATGAGAAAGCTCGTTCCACAGAAGCAGTAGCAACAGGAAGAATGAGAGTCAACTTGATAAGTAAATAAATAAGTGGCCAAGTTTGATGCAAATCTGACTTAACCAACACTTTAGCAATAATCAATTTTACCAAAAAATTAATTCATACAATCCAATTAATTCCTATTGTGAAACCCATGTGACCATGTCTCTCTATAAGCAACACAAACAACAAGACAATAACAACATATTTAAGTCCATTCTTCTATCAACTGAAAAATTAAAACAATATACAACATAAAATTTTGGTCTTTAAAAAGCTAATAAAACATACAAATTTTCGAAGCTAGCAATGAGTGTATGAGCACCAATTCATCAATTGCATAACCCAGTGACCAGTGTTGCTAATATAATCTGCATTTGTCCCAAAATTTTAGTTTCGGTGTCAAATAAATAACATAAACAAGTAAATTTACTTTATGACAAGTACCAAAAATAATTTTTTATCACAAAAATATTGTAGTCACTGACTCTTTTCAGCAAAGTAATACAAAAAATTCATTTAATATATTTTAATTTTTACAAAGTATAAGCAATAAGTATGAGAAAATCCCAATTCATGTTTCCTCTAGCTTGAATAAAAAAATTTAAAATACCAAATTTTGTTACATTTTATTTATGTTCTGATTTTGAAATTAGTGGGGAGAACAATGCGCTGCGTTTTCTTCTAAGGAGATGCCGAGAAGAAGGGTTTTTGGCTTTTTAAGAAGCTACTTTTAACTTTTAAGACTATTACTTTTATTAGGAATAGGAAAAATATAAAAATAAAACAAAAGGAAAGGTCCTCAAAAAGTCAACAAGGAAAAGAATAAAAAAGGTAAAAGAACTAGTTGGAAAGGGAGAGCAGACAACATTTTTTTTTTTTATTTCTGGCTATATTAAAAAATTGCTTCAAGCAAGAATTGATCCCTGGCCGATTCATACTTTGAACTCTAAACTCATCTCATAACCAAAGCACCCAGTGACCTTTTTGTTTAATGGGTGCTTGTTAATTAATTATATCTATTTTTCCTGTATTTTTTTGTATAATTATACAGAGTCTACCTCGGGGTTAATGGGTACTTCAGCACCCGGCACGATTAACGTAGATCCGTCCCTGTGTGTGTGGGGTGATATCTTAATTAGTAGGATTGAATTTTAGTTATGTTAGTACCTTCATTTAGGTATATTGTTTGTTAAAAAAAATTAAGCTTGTTTGATCGAGATTTATATGCTATTGGCAATTATAGAGAACTTTTAGTGTTAGATAAATTAATCTTTATAATGTTAGATTGAAATGAGCTTAATTGGCCTTTATGCGGTGTTAACTATTTAATAACTATTATTTGTAGCGCAAAATATTTTAGTGTATATAGATATTAGGCATATTTTGTGAAGATCGAGGTTGTTTCTATAGATTATTGGCAAGTACAGGAGAGTCTCCTTATACAATTCTATCTTTCTATAAAAGTCTAAGAACACATACCTACACAACTACATACTTGAGCATAGACACATGAAAAGCAAGTTACAACTACCATATAACTTGAGCATAGTTCCAAATGGTATTAAATTTGCAATTTCAATCACATTGTTTTTGAAAGAATGTGGAATGAAGCAATCTTCAAAAAATCAAATTTTGCCACCCCCTATAATTAGATCTGTTTCTTTAGCTTTTGACTCTAAGGATACCATTTGGGTTGATGGAAATAAAATAGCTTCAGAGACATGACATCTTTTCATGATGTAGAGGACATTGAAATGTCATTTAAAGTGTTATGGCCTATAATTATAGGACAACCATAACAACAAACTCATTATAATCCAATAAGTGGGATATAGGGAGGATAGCATGAATGCAAATCTTACTCCGATCTTGTAAAGAAAGAGAGATTATTTTCGATATACCCTGACTCAAGACAAACATAATCACAACAGTAATAAAAAGAAATATAATAATGGAGAAGCCATAAAAAGAAGCAGGAACTTAATATTTTGAAAAGCTATGGCCTATAATTATAGTCACTTCATATTTGATACTTTGCCTTAATTAATTATGGAAAATGACATTGTATAGCCGCTTAAAAATAATAGCCACAAAAATAGATAATATTTGTATATTTTTTGTATATATACATTTTGCATGTTATATACAAAAATTATACAAGTTTTATATTTTTTTGACTACCAAATATAAATGCTAAAAGTGATAATACCTCATTAACGCTAACATCATATTCCCTCAAGCCAAAGTTAGATCAAACACTTACCTCGGTCCAAAGAATAGCAATCAATCCTCAAATACCGCATTTCCTCTACAATCCGACTCCGAAACAATGATATCTAGGCATAATTTCAATAATATCAATAAAGACTCAATGGCAACATCCCATAGCCTAGATATGAATTTCCTAGCATTCTTCCAAAGATACCAAAATTCGACACCAGGCCCATATGGTCCAAACACGAGGCTCAGACCAAAACCCAATCACACATAACCCCACGAGTTCAAATATGCAATTTGTTTTAAGATTCGACCCCAAATTGAGGTTGAATCACCCAAAATTCTCAAAACCCTAACTCTACCCAAAACCCCTAATTTCTACTTTGATTTCATGTTTTTAGGCTTAGAAATTGGTGATTAGTTGAAGAAATTAAGAGAAGACGAGGTTAGGAACACTTACCTATGAAGTTATGGAGGAAAAGCTCTTCAAAATTCGTCTATGGGGTGTGAGGAAGAAGGGTTCGTGTGGAAAAATGGAGTGAGTCCCGTAACTATTCTGTTTTTAGACTTTAAAAATCACTAGGCAAAAATTCCCTTCGCGTTCGCGGGAAAGGGGCCGCGTTCGCGAAGGGTTAATTCAGCAGACCATCGTGTTCGCGATGAGGAGGCTGCGAATGCGAAGAGAAAGACTGGGGGGGGGTCCAGGGAAATGCTCTACGCGAACGCGTGGAGTGGTTCGCGAACGCGGTGAGGGAGGAACTGAAACTACGCGAACGCCGGAATCAGTCCGCGAACGCGAAGAAAGAAAATACTGGGGCCCTGAATTTGGCTTACGCGTTTGCGAGGTTCAAGACGCGAACGCGAAGGGGGAAGTCACAGAGCTACGCGAACGTGAGGGTACCAATGCGAACGCGATGAATAAAATCCCCATGTAAAAATTGCAGAAAATCTTATATCCTCCTAAGTCCAAAACCACCCCGAACACCTCCGAAAATACTCCCGAGCCCTTGGGGCTACTAACCAATCACACACACTAACTCAACAACATCCTATGAACTTACTCGAGCGATCAAACCGCCAAAATAACATCAAAATCATTGAATCAAACCTCAAAATCATCATTTTTCATTCTAACTTCATAAACTTCAAACTTTGGATATTTAGGTCTGAAATACGTCAAATGACGTCCGATTTCGACCAAACTTTACAGAAAGCGCTTAACACATATTTAAGACTTGTACCGGGTATTGAAACCAAAATACGAGTCCGATACCATAATCTTTTAATCAATTTTTATTTCCATTATCCTTAATAATTCCAGAAAAATAATTTCACAGAAAAATTCTTTTCCTCGGGTTCTAGACCTCGGATTTCGACTCCGGTCACATGCCCAAGTCCCGTATTTTTCTACAGACCCTCCGAGACCGTCAAATCACGGGTCCGGGTCCGGGTCCGTTTATGAAAAATGTTGACCTAAGTCAACTTTAATCATTTTAAAGCCACATTTTGAAATTTTTCACATAATTTAACATATAATCTTTCCGGCTACGCGCCTGGTCTGTGCATGCAAATTGAGGCAAGTAAAAATGAGGTTTTCAAGACCTCGAAAGCGCGGAATGAAAGAGAAAACTGGTGATGACCCTTTGGGTCGTCACATTCTCCACCTCTAAAACAACTGTTCGTCCTCGAACGGACAAAAGAAAGAAATACCTGAGTCGGGAAATAGATGAGGATAACGGCTCCGCATATCAGACTCGGACTCCCAGGTCGATGCCTCAGGAGGCTGACCTCTCCACTGGACACGTACTGAAGGAAAACTCTTCGACCTCAACTGTCGAACCTGCCGGTCTATAATAGCTACCGGCTCCTCCTCATAAGACAGATCCTTGTCCAACTGGACAGTGCTGAAATCTATCACGTGGTCTGGATCGCCGTGATACCTCGGAAGCATGGACACATGAAACACTGGATGCACGGCTGACAAGCTGGGTGGCAAGGCAAGTCTGTAAGCCACCTCTCCCACACGATCGAGAATCTCAAATGGGCCAATGAACCTTGGGCTAAGCTTGCCCTTCTTCCCAAATCTCATCACGCCCTTCATAGGCGACACTCGGAGCAAGGCCCGCTCACAAACCATGAAAGCTACA
>MU681592.1:4150-44887 GCA_026770625.1 Nicotiana glauca
TCCATCTAAAGAGATATTACTTCTAAGGGAGTGGTCATGGTCAGGTATCTCCATGTTAAATTTTTCTTTTGAATTGTTAAAGTTTTACTAACGATTTTAGATGTTAGGCAAAAACCCTAACTCGTGCCAAATGATGAGTCACGACCTGCACGGCAAAATGGAATATTCTTAAATTCCGAGCCTAGGGTTACATTAATCTGATGGAAATACACAGGGGTTAGGCAGTCTTCATCTATAATTGCACCTCCGAGTCCAGTATATTTTTCTGTTTCAGGAAAAGGACCAAACTGTGAGGAACAAACAAGTGCTCGAGGCTTCATTCTTCACCGCTCAAACACTTGGGGAACTATATATTATACATAGAATCGTGCAGAAAAATAGATACGAATATCACAAGATACGAATATCGAGCAAACGTTGATCAAGATTCAGCTACAAAAAGACAAGTGTTGAGAGGAAGACGAAGTCACTCAGCATAAAACATTCATTATAATGTTGCAAACGAAGTCACTTCTCAAACCCCTCCTAAATATGTAAAGATAGGGTTATGACTATGTACTAAAACGGGTTACGAATAAAAACCTTGTCTATTTTATATCATGTAAAAAATCTGTTACAAGAAAAACAGTTGCGAGAAAGTTATGGATGTATTTTAACACATGTAATAGTCAAAAGAAAAAAAAACTTGTCAAAGTTTATGGATGAAAACTTATCAAAGTTGTTGCATACAAAACATATGTATTCCTATTACTTTCGTCGTATTATAACACCATTATGAAGTTGCGACGTCTTCTTCATTAAGTGTCTATAAAATAAAAGGGCTCTCTTTTATAAACTTCATGTTGATATTCCATGAGAAGAATCATAAAGTATTTTCAAAGGATAAAAATGCAAAGCTATTCTACAAGTCTTAAACAAGTAAATAAGCAAGAATAGAATATAAAGAGGTATTAATTAAACTTCTGAACATAAAAGACTAAGGAAAAAACTTAGTCATTGAAATGCAGTTATCTTTAAACAAGTGCCCTATTATGGAAACTAAGGACTTCACCAAAAAGATCCCTTAAAATTACCAAGGGATTACATCATCAATCATAAAAAAAAGGTAAGGACTGAAACACTTTTAATTGGTCATTGAAGGGGTTGGAACATCAGAAGTTGTAGCCTCATTTTCAGAAGCAACAATAGGCTCGATAACAACTTCTAAGGGAGCAGCAATAGGAGCAGTTTCAGCTGAGCTTGAACTATTAACATCACCGAGGGAAGCAGTAGTCATGGGAACTTCAATTCCCATAGACTATAATATAAACGTTTCACCCTCGGTCAGTGGAATCACAACTTCGGTTGTTTCAGCAACTGCTTCAGAATTCAAAAGCTCTGCTACCTTAGGAGTTCCAAGTGCTGGAGAAGAAATATCAATTGGTTGTTCTGGAGAAGAAGTGTCAGTAGGTTGGTTATTCTTCTCAATCGCGTCTAAGACTTTGGCTAATTCAGATTGCAAGTTAAAATTTTCTTGAGTAGCCTCCAGCAAAGCATCACGACGAGACCTCAGAAAAGCCCAATTGATCTCATAGTTAAAATTCTCCGCAAGAGAATTATACTCCTTCTCCAAGTTTTCATAATCCCTTTCCCGCATAACAAGGTCATTTTTCATTATCTCTTGCTCAGCTAAGTGGGAATTAAGGGAAATCTCAAGAGTGGTATGGGAACTCTCTAAAGTACGAACTTTATCTGAAGAAACCTTTAAATCAACCCGAGTCTGATTCAAGCTCTGCACTAACTCTTTAGCATATTCTTCTTTTTTCTCTATAAGTTCTTTGAGCTCTTTAATTTCTTCATTAGCTTTTGACAATGAGTCCTTCAAAAGTTCTTTATCCCTTTTTATCTGGCTTAAGGAAGCCTTGGCAATTCCTAAGTCTGTGGATAAAGTACGATTTTGCTGTTCCAAATGAGCTTTACTATCTTGTAACTCTTCTATGCTCCCTAAAGCACTTTCAAACTGCTTCTTCCAATTTTGAGCTTCAAGTTGGGCTCCTTCAGCTATTCTCTTAGCATCCGAAATGGCCTTTGCAGACTCACGAGCTTTCCTTTCCAAAGTAGAGACCCTTCCCATCAGCTCGGTCCCAATCAGGTTAGCCTACAAATATAAGGCACAGAAATAAGAACTTAAAGCAAAAGGAGAGAAAATGTCCAAGTTAAAAGAAGTTACCTTCAAGGTCGAATGAACTATGTCATTCATCAAAGTAAAGCAGCTGTGGCTCTGCATCTTCGTCCTCTCCACATCTCCGATTAGAGGCTCGAGCCAAACATCAGCTCCACCAGTCTTCCTCAAAAGGCTATGAGTAGCAGGTACTTCAAGTGTAACCTTTCTCATAGCCATACCTATGTTATTGGGGCCAGTTTCTGAATACACAACAGAGGAAGAAGGAGCAGTGGAAGGAGGAGTAGTAGAAGAGGTGAAAATAACAGGAGTCGCGGGAGTCAAAGCGGGAGTAGAAGGAATAGACACGGGAGCTAACATAGGTACGGAAGCAGGAGCACTCGCAGTAAATGAAGGAGCAAAAGAGGCCAACACAGGTGAAGAAACACTCACGGTTTGTGAGGAGACAAAAGGAATAGGAGAAATGGGAGCTGAGGAAGACAGAGGAATTTCGTTTAAAACAAGGTCAAGCTCCCCACTTTCAAAATCACCAACAAAGAGATGGTGAACTGATTCACTAGTGTCTCTTGGTGCGGCATCTTCACCAGAATGAATCAGAACAGGCTCGGTAGTGGAGGTACGAGCAGGAGTATCTTCAGCTTCATCCTCAATAATAACGCGTCTTCTAACTCTAGCTCTAGATACCAACGAGATACCTCCTTCTTCCTCATTCTCAGCATCCACTCCCATAGCTTTTCTCTTTGTTATCAAGGCTTTATCCTTGTCCAAATCAAGGGAGGCATTAGCAGAAGTGCGCTTAGCCAAAGCTACATCAGCCGTCATTCCTCTCATACCAAATCCTGATAAAAAGAAGGATATGAACTCAATATTGAAAAGAAAGGGGTTTACCATGTGTATTTAAAAAATATATATGTAAGGAGATACATACCGTGTGTTTTCACTCTCCAGTCATCTAAAGAAGAAATAGATTTCCAAGTTCTATCTTCTTTAGGAGCAATTTTTAAAATCGAATCTACCCTACCACGGAAGTTGGGAATAGGTTCCACATCTCCCATGGTTGCTACAAAAAACCAAAAAGGGATAAAATTAAAGAGAAAATCAAAATCTCTAAAAATAGGTACGGTAAAGTAAATAGAAACTTACGTGCAAAGTTCCACTTCTCAGGGAAGGGAATGTTTGTTTCACCCAGCAAATCCAATGTACGAACAGCAATATAACGAAGATACCACCCACGGTCTTTGTCATCTTCAGGGTTTACCAAAACTTTCTTACTCCTCGCAGTTAAGGTAAAAACCCCATGACGCATTAAGTTGGGATGGTATAAATGAATAAGGTGGAAAAGAGTAAAGTTGATTTTGGCTTTGGTAGATAGATATCTAAACAAGCCACGGCCCTCCATACTAAGGGGCCAACTTGAGCTAAGCAAATATTGAAGAAGCGAAAAAAATCAAGGATAACTGGATCTATGGCAGGTTAAATCCCAAAGTAAAGGGATAAGTATAAACGAAAGAATACCCACTTCTATAAGAAGAAATTCTTTGATTTAGGGTAGGAATTGACAAACGAAGACTGTCTTTCCAATTACAATCTTTTCTAATGGTAGGGATTGTAAGCTCAGTTATAAGAGAAGGGTAAGCATGAACCTTTTCTAATTTTGCAACTTGCTTCTTAAGAGACGTTCTGTCACTCCCAAAATACAAATCACTTGGTACAATCTCTTCAACTAAGGGTTCTTGAGAAGGGTCAGAAACCTCTTTACCTTTAGAAGAAGGAGTTTTAGAGATGGAACCTTAGATGCCTGAACTCAAAGAAGGAGAAGCAGAGCCAGTTGGACCTCTACGTGTGGATCCTAAACTCCGAAGCCTTCCTTCTCTGCCTCTTCTATGCCTAATCGGAGCAGGGGCATTAGGAAATTGATCAAGAACTGGAACTTTTCTAGGGTTGGGGTTTGGAGATGTCATTGTTGGACGAATTTGAACTAAGGAGAAGTAAAAGAAAGTAAGGAAACACTTGATGAAAATTTATGAAGAAGGTGACAAAGGAAGAGAGAATTAAAAAGGTATATGGAAGCAACCGTCAAACTAAGAAGTATAATGATGAAAAGCCTATATTAAAGGCAACTATCACTTCGTGAAAAGAGGGGTTGAAGAAGCCTAGAAAGAAGGACGCAGAATTGCAGATCTAATCAGAAGATGACACGTGTGTGAAGCATTAAATGAGCAAGACAGCTGAGGCGTCAGTATTGTCATAAGCATTGATTATGGCAAAAATTCCACTTCCCAATTATTTAATTGATAAATAAAAGGAAAGTGGGGGGACTATCTGTATTGGGAAAAAACTGAATTTATATTAAAGATGACGTGGCATGACACGTGGATTGGTCAAAAGGTCAACAGGCAATAATTAATTGAGAGACACGAGAAGCGAAAGACACGAGAAGAAGAACTCAAAATAGGCACGGGGTGCAATTCAGATACGTATCTCGTACCTAAATAAGGCATTTAAGACCAGGAATTCGTGAGGATTCAAAAGACATGAATCTGATGACGAAAAGTAGTCCAGATACAGTATTAAATGCCGAATACGTTAGTAAACTGGTATTTAATAGCAATAATTGTGTAACGCCTCATTAAATGTCTGTTATTATTCTTATTTAGACTAAGGAAGTGAGTCGTTACTCCTTATTAGCTATAAAAGGAGAGGATCTCTTCATTTGTAAGGGGACGAAATATCATCTACATCATATTGAAATATAAATTTCTTTACTGCTTATTCTTATTCTAAGAAAGCCTATTATACTTTTTGGTCTCTTGATTATCAATAACCCGATTTCTTATCTTAAAATTCTAGTTTTGACCAAATTATTATTTTTTGGTTAAACAGTTGCCTACATATCCTTGGCTATAAAGAAATCAGGCTAGTGTAGTTCAGAGGTAGGTGAGATGACGGAGTACCGAGGTGGAGAGCCGGCGATTCCTATCTATCAGTCTTCTGAAGCTTGATCTTGAGTCTTGAATGGCTCATTATGAAAACTCTAAATTTGAACCTTGGCACTTGTTAGCTGCAGGTCTAGCTCGCTCTTCTTCAGCTTTTCGCATCAAGTCGGACATGTGGTGCTTGTGACTTAAACCACGTCTTGAGTAGTTCATATCTTTCTCTGCTTCTGTATTTTGGATTCATTTCTCTTTTTTTTCTTTTCTCCTCTTTTTTTTATTCTAGATTGAGACAACTTCTATTGGTCATCTCGGACTGTTGACCCACATTCTTGCTGCAAGCTTCTTTTGTTGCTGACTTGAATTGCATTCTGAAGTGAATTCACTTATTCTCCAGGTGGCGCCAGATTTCCAACATTTGAACTGCATTCCCCTGTTCTCTAGGCGGGCGCCTGATTACCAAAACTTAAATTGTATCCCTTTTGTTACCTAAAACTATTTTCCCTTAAAACCTGTACTATCTTCCTTTGAAACTTGAACTGTATTCCCTTGCTCTCCAGGTGGCTGCCTGATTGCCAAAACTATAACTGTATTCCCTTGCTCTCCAGGTGGGTGCCTGATTGCCAAAACTTCTACTTTATTTCCTTATTCTCTAGGTGGGCGCCTGATTGCTAAAACTTCAATGGTATTCCCTTCCTCTCCAGGTGGGCGCCTGATTGCAAAAACTTCAACTGTATTCCCTTGCTCTACAAGTGGGAGCCTGATTGCCAAAACTTTAAACGTATTCTCTTGCTCTCTAGGTGGGTGCCTGATTTCCAAAACTTCAACTGTATTCCCTTGGTCTCCAGGTGGGTGCCTGATTACCAAAACTTGAAATTTATTCCCTTGCTCTCCAGGTGGGCGCCTAATTGCCAAAACTTTAACTGTATCCCCTTGCTCTCTAGGTGGGTGCCTGATTGCCAAAAGTTTAACTATAATCCCTTGTTGTCCAGGAGGGCGCCTAGTTGCAAAAACTTGAACTCTGTTCCCTTGCTCTCTCGGTGGGCACCTGATTGCCAAAACTTCAACTGTATTCCCTTGCTCTCCAGGTGGGTGCCTGATTGCCAAAACTTCAACTGTATTCCCCTGCCCTCCAGGTGTGTGCCTGAATGCCAAAACTTCAACTCTATTCCCTTGCTCTCCAGGTGAGCGCCTTATTGCCAAAACTTGAACTATATTCCCTTGCTCTCCAAGTGGGCGCCTGATTGCCAAAATTTGAACTATGTTCCCTTGCTCTTCAGGTGGGTGCCTGATTGCCAAAACTTGAACTATGTTCCCTTGTTCTCCAGGTGGGCGCCTGATTGCCAAAACTTGAACTGTATTCCCTTGCTATCTAGGATGATTGCCAAAACTTGAACTGTATTTCCTTGCTCTCTAGGTCGGCATCAGATTGTCAAATCTTGAACTGTATTCCTTTTAAACATTGCTGCTTCCCCTTTGTTCTCCAGGTGGGTGCCTGATTTCAAACAGTTGCACTGCTTTTCCCTCGAAACTTGACTTGTTTTACTTTTTTCTCCAGGTGGGCTCCTGATTGCTGAACTTGAACCGTCTTCCTTTGAACATTGTTGATTTCCTTTTGTTCTCTAGGTGTACGCCTGATTGCTGGCCTTGAACTGTTTTTCCTTTGAAACTTGAGCTGTTCTCCCTTATTTCCCAGGTGGGCGCCTGATTGCTGGGCTTGATCCGTTTTCCTTTGAACTTGTGTTATCTTCACTTTGTTCTCTAGGTGGGAGCCTAATTGGTGAAACCCAATCTACTTCCTCTTAAGACTGCTTTTCCTTTGAACTGTCTTCCTTTGAAACTTGAATTGCTTTCCCTTTGTTCTCCAGGTGGGGCCCTTACTGCTGAACCTGAATTGTCCTCTTCTTGAAACTGCTTTTCTTTGAACTATCTTCCCTTGTTTCTCCAGGTGGGTGCCTGATTGCTTGAACATGAATTGCTTTCTATTCTTGAAACTCGCATTGTACTCCCTTATTCTCCAGGTGGGCGCCTGATTTCAACAAAAACAAACAAAACAAAAAGAAATTTTTCTGCCTCAATTTGATATTGGGAACATCTATGAGTGTTAACCAATTCTTGTTATCAAAATAGATTCTAAATTAAATTCCTTTATCTTGAAAAATTTCAAACCAACCCTCATTTCAAAAGTGAAAACTTAAATGCCAAATTATACTTCCCAAAAGTAGACCTCTCGTCAGACCTTGTCATTTGCGAGGGCCTCAAAACTTACTAAATCTCTTTATCCAGGAGGGATTGCCGAGCCTGTCTGGCACATGCTTTCCTCACGAAGGGTTTCTCCGAAACAAATGAAATTTCTTGCCCCTGTTTCAATCAAAGAAAACTTATGAGTTTAAACATGGTGGTTGGTTTCTGGCCTTGAATTTGAGGGCAATTGCCCCTTCACTTCCCATGGTCACTTCGATTTCAACTCGAAAGGCCTTGTCTGTTTATTAACTGACCACTTTCTTTATCACCCTTGTCACAGAAAATACCTCTAATTCGTTCAAACCCAATACCATTCATCTGTTGCATTGTGCTCGTGCAATGACATAACTTTGTGTTTCATATGAATCCCAAAACACGTCAATTGCCACCCACTCAGTGCGCATGCCATTCTTTTCTAACTTAACCCACTGGCCTTAGACTTGAGGTCTATTGCTCCTCCACTTGCCATGATAACTTTGATTTCCGCTTGCAAGACCTTGCTTGTCATTGGTTAACCACTTTCTCTGTCAACCTTATCACAGAAAATACCTTTGATCCGTTCACCCAACATCCTCTATCTGCTGCATTGCTCATGAATTTACATATACCAAACCTTTGTATTTCACATGAATCCCAAAGAACGTTGATTGTTAACAACTCAGTGTGCATGTTGTTCTTTCCTGACTTATGCGACTTTAATATGCTAGCCAGATCCCGTTTTGTGCAATTAAAAAGCTGGTGGCAAATTTTGAAGTCATTCTCACTTGTTTCAACCAAACAGACTCAGGAAGAGGAAGTAGAAAAAACAAAAGGAACAGAGTAAAGGACAATGGAAACAGATGATTCCTAACAAGAAAATTACAAAGTAGAAACCTATCAGATGTTGATTGTTTACCGTGAAAATGGTAAAAAAAATTAAATTTTTAAATAGGATTCTAAAAATACGTGATCTATTCCCGAACTAGTTTGTTGGGTGGTTAGTGCTAAAACGTGTAGTAAAGATCGAGTTAACCAAAGCAATAATTGAACCAGTAAGGGGATGTTTCTCGGGCGCAAAGCCAGCCACTAGATACCTGGGAGTCAAGCCTCGAGCCTATCTCGGGCTTATCAAGGGCGGTCGGGAAGGGAACAAAAGGTAATAATATAGCCAAGCAAGGCTCTATATGACTGGGAAAGGGGATAACAAGGAAAAATATAGGTAAGTAAGGCTTTATACTATAAATGTTGAGCAGAATAACGAAACAAACGATGAAATAATAAAGTGCTAAGGGGACCTCGAGGTCGATGAAGACAAATAAATTATAAGAAAGAGAGAGAGAGAGATATTATTACATTTGTGGAGAAGTGGAGCAACATCAATCTCTTACAAGGTAGGGTGAGTCCCCCTTATATAGGCGAGGGGACTCAGTAAAGTACATATATATTAATTGCAAGAGTACAAAGATGGGACGACTTCACAAAAGACCTCACAGTAGGCTCTAGATAGGCCGAACCTGTCAGGTGTAGCCATGTGCCTAGGAGACTTCCTCTTTTATCCCCACCTCGGACCTTGATTCCTTCAAGTCGGACTTCGACGAGTCCTGAGGCCGAGAACTCAACTGTGGCCTTCTACCCTTGGGGTCTCGGGGAGGGCTTCCAAAATGTCTTGATAGCAAAAAATCAAGTCTTCTAATTTTTCCGCGTACAGATAGTCTCCACGTTTCCCATGACGAAGTGATGGGAAATGATTCTGACACTCGACTCCTCGAGCTCCTTTTGGCGATGCTATACTGGCGATTCGAATCATGGCGCAGTCTTTTGTAACAGATGGCGTATCTCATAGATTCCTACTTGATGCCTTGTCATTTCCGCTTCTTAAGGCAAAAACACTACCGTCGATTCATTTTTTCAAGGAAGCAGTAATTGCCTCCACCGGTCAATCTCCCAGAGCATCGATGATCGTGTCATTTTTCCCCTATGAATGAGGGCGTTTTGTGGCATTTCTTCCCCCATCTCAATACTTTTGCTGGTATACTTTGCTTTTTCCTTCCCATCATCCTCTTTTACCTTTGATTACCACGATGGAAGCTTTCTGTCTCAAGGCTATTTGGAGGAGCTCCTTCGAACTGTATCGTATCCTTCTGCCGGGGCCTCCCTTTGTTGAACATAAAAATGCTATTCTGATATTGCTATGGTCGTTGGTATGTTGGTCGCTGCTACTATCGTTGGCTCGAGATGGTGATAGATGGATAGTTGGTCGCACCTTTGCATAGACAACAGTTCAGATTATGCACCGTTGCTCAAGAGGGGGCTCGGATTATCCACTGTTGCTCACCTCTGTACCCTAGCTTGACGTGGAACTCTGCCCCGAGCCAAAAATTGATGCTCGAAGAAGAGTATTCGAAGTACCAGTGCAAGTGGGACCAAGGGCTGTTCGGTCCTCTGTCTCTCCGAAGTTTCCTTGGCTAAAGAGGGTCCTCGAGCTTCAAATATATATTGTATTTTTTCATCCCTCCCCGCTCCCTTCGACTTCTTTTTCGTCTCCTTCTCTGAAGTGCTACTTTGAGGGACCAGGGCGAGGCTGTTAGAGGCGTGCATCTAAGGATGTGATGCTTGAAGACTCTATCACCGAGAGTATGCCTTCGAGGGTAGAGTAGGTTTTAGGCCTTTTCTTCATGTATTCATCTTTGTCGTATCTATGTGGGGAACCCTTTGTAAGCTTTTGTACTTTGTATGTAATGACCCTTCGGAGGTTTTGTAATCGAACGCCGTGACCGCTCGGGGGCTATTGTACTCGAATTTTCATGAATAAAAAATGAATTTTGTTGATCTCTGCTTTCAAATTTTCTTTATTTCTGTATGCCTTCTTTTGTTTATGGGCCGTCGTAGTCTTCCATGATAGCTTGGTCTGGTCTCCAGCTGATTAACAAGGCTCTTCCCCTATCTTTTTTATCGTACTTCGGACCGATGGAGGACCGACCAGATAAGATCAGGCTATTGGGGCCTCCTAATTTATTTGGATATCACGCGTTGAATTCCAGGGCCTTCGGGGATGCTACCCTGGATGAAGGTCATGTTTGGGTGCCTCGGTGGGCCCTGTTGATTTTGATGTGGTTAACTCTTTCAAAGAGTATAAGGTTGGCTTCCGTTTGAGGAGTTTGCCTATGTTTGGGGCACTTCTTTGGGGCCTCGTGGAGCTTTTGAGATCAGAGCTTCTGGGGTTTACCCCTCCAGAGAGGGAATCACAAGCTCGGGTGCACGCCTTGCATCTAGTGTCGGCGCTTTGGAGCTCATCGTGACCCTATTTCTTGGGGGCCGGGGGCTCCAAATGTGAAATACTGCCTTGAGCATGGAGATAAGTCGTGCAGGTACTTGATCTTAGTCATCTGTTGGAGAATGTTTCCAGGGTCGGGCATCGACCCGTCGATTTGTATCGAGGCCATTGGCTTCCTTGAGCTTACCTCGAGCAGGCGATCACCGTTGCCTCTTGCATATAAGAGGGGTGGCTTCGGCCTTTTTGTGGGACATCACTATTTTTGGGTAGATGTTCTTCTGTTTCGGCATAGGGATCCTTATCTTTTAAAGTGCGAAAAGCGTCGGTGCTTCTATGCTTTATTTTGCTAGTTATGCCATAGTCATGGCGACCACCTCGGAACCGATATGGCAAAGGGCGAAGAATGATGTTCCCGGCACTGGAGAGTCGAAGGATTTCTCTCTAGAGACAACATCCTTAATAAGAGAGGAACATCTAGAGATAGGGAGGCGATACTGCAGGTGGAGCAAGGGGGCGACACAGCGGGTGTTTGCCCCAGATGAAGGCATCGCAGACTCTGCTGATGGGTTCTTGAGTGTGTACCTATACCCTTTTGCATTTGGCCCTCTTGATAAGGTCGTGCTCGATTTTTTCTTGAAGTATCAGGTTACTCTGGTACAGATTCATCCATTATTTCGGCGAACGGTGTTGATGATTAGATTCTTCATAGAGAAAGCTAGACTTGAATTCATGCTTGATCATCTCATCAGGCTATATCTGCCTTTTCATCATCGAGGACTACTAACCTTGAGGGGTCATTTTCCCACGCCCTTCGTTGTTGATGATAAGGAGGGAAAAGATCGAGAGTGGACCAGTTGGTTCATTCGAGTCCACACGACCGATATTATTCCTGTGGAGTTTCTGCCATTCCCCGAAGGGTGGAATCACGTGCGTAAGTGAGGAACTTTGTCGCTCTTTCAGATTTTGTTCATGGCGAAAATCGGCAAAATAACAATGCTATTTCCCTTGTCGTAGAAAATTCATGGACGCCGGGCCAAGTATATGATTTTCCCGACTGGGTACGGAGGTTGATGACCCATTTCTCTAGCGACGAACACAGGTGGCGAGCAATGTCTTGCGTCAGGTGGGGAGCAGAACATAAAGGTACGTGTGTATGTTGCTTTTCTCCTGCTGGCGTATACCCGGGGTAATATTTTCCCATTTTATTTGTACTGGATTTGCTGTTTGTAGACATCGGGCGGTTCCTTGGGGCGAGGCATCACTTTTTCGAAGATGAGATGGAGTCATCGGCCTCCGGGCTGAGAGAAGGTAGTAATAAGTGGAACCGAATCCCACAATGCGAATGAGCCTTTAGTGGTGCTGGCTGGGCTCGTATTTCTGAGGACGGGGCATCGCCCGAGTCGGCTGTTCCTAGAGTGCCTGTTTCTCAGCAAACTGCTCCCTTGAGCGAGCACGTTATGCCCGGGGCCGGTTCTTTTGGGGTCGCAAGGGCAGGACTAGCAGGAGCATGTTCTGATCTGGAGGAAAGTCGCCATCTTCAATTTGCGGTGAGTTTGTGCATAGTTTTCCTGTATCCCGCATCTTCCTCCCCTCATTGAACCTTTCCTGTGCAGGCCTGTGATAGGCTTAAATTCAATTTGTTTCATCAAAAGGCCAAGCTTTAGAGGATTCTGGATAAGGGAGAATCCCTTAGGCTTCTTTCCAAGGAAAAGGAAGTTGAGCTGCAGTATTGGCGGTATGAGGTGTATCGAAGCTCAAACTATGAGAGCTATTTGATGGAGCATGTAACTTCCTATAGTGCGTTTTTCACTTCTTTCTAATTTTAAGGCTAATTTCTTATTTCCATATCAGTTGCAAAAAAAGGTAGAGGCCTTGGAGTGCCTTAAAGGCGACGTGAACCGCGTTAGGGCCACTTGTGAGGAGCTAAGAGCTCAAGTGCAGGCTCAAGCTTTAGAGGAGATGAGCACCTCGGCTAGGATCCCTCCCTTCGAGGTCCAACTCAACTTGACCCATGGTAATGCCAAAGTTCAGGCAGATATGATGGAGAGACTTGAGTCTGATCTCTCGAAGGTCAGGGCTGAGATAATCTATGCCTGGCCAAAAGCGGCATTAAATCGAACCAGGGCTGATCGTGAGATGGAGATTTGCATAAAGGAAGCTGCTGATGCTCAATCTGAGTTGAGGCGAGCCCTTGATCGTGAGAAGAGGATCAAGGAATATGTTCGCTGTCGATCCTAGAGAGAGGTATTCGAGGAGGTTGGAGTGAGGGGCTTCATTCTCTCGGAGGAATTGGCTCAAGCAAGGGCGGATGAGGGTGATGTTCGGTCATTCTTTATGGATGTTTTAGAGGGCGATCTTGGCGAGTTGTAGCCCTTTGGTGCAAAATATAGGTTCCTCCATTTTGTAGTTTTGTTTCCGGCGCGCACAGGGCGTGCCTGTAGGTAGAGAATTTTTTTCGTATGTAATATAAGAAGAATTTTAAAGCTTTATTCCTTTTGTACCTTTTTTCTGTCGTTGATGTCGATCGTGTAGACCGGTTTTGGAACTAGCCCCCGAGTTGCGTTATTGCTCAAGCTTCGACTGGCCTTCCGGCTCTTTCCCGCCTGCATGGGCAGAGGGTGATGACCCTTTGTTCTCCTGGGCCGAAGTGATTTTACGGGAGCGCGGCTTGGAGATTTGTCTCGACCATCGATATTGTTATTTGGGATGTGCCTTTAGGCGTATGGTTGTTGAATATCCTCGGGTTAAGTCTTCGAGTCGGGATTTGACTCGAGCTTAACTTACCCTTGAGCTCGTTCGGGCTGGCGATAATGGTTTTTATTTTCTGCCCTTGGGTGCTTAGCAATTTTTTGGGTCCAGTCTCCGAGTTGCATTGCGATTCGAGCTGTAATTGACCCTTTTCCGAAGATTCTTGTTGGCGGTAGTAGCATCGATGTCACGCCCTTGGGGGTATTATAATTTTTGGGTCCAGTCTCCGGGTCGCACTGTGATTAGAGTTGCAATCGACCCTCAGATCTTTTTCGGCCAGCGATGGTGGCTTTTCTGTTGCTTGGTCATTGGGACCTTTTAGTATGAGGCCCGGAGGCTTTGCTTAGTTAACTATTTTGGATCCGGCCTCCGAATCAGGTTATGATTCGAGCTCACTTTAATCCTTAAGTTGTCAATTTTCAATCTGGCAACAATGTCACTTGTATGGTCGTAGAGACCTTTCGATGTGAGGCCCGGAGGCTTGCTTAGCCGGCGACAATGGCACTTATGCTGTTTGGTCATAGAGACCTTTTGATGTGAGGCCCGGAGGTTTTTTATAGGCTTTATTTCCTCTCATTAAGGTCTTATTGAATATTTTGCCCGACCCATCGTCAGTTCTGAAAGAACCTCGATTTCAAGTCATAGTCGGCAATGTTTTGAGCACCTCGTAAGGTTCATAGATCATAGGTCGAGTAGATCGATGCTTTTGTGATTTTGGAGTCGACGTGGTCGGGACTCGTTTTTTGCCTATTGAGGGAAGCTTGTTTTTAACCTATTCTTTCTGAAGTAGATTCAGAGGATTTTTTAGTGCAATCGGGCGTCCCCGAGTCGCATTTTTGGGGTTGTAGCAGCCTTTTTGATCGGAGTCGTGTGCGTTTGGCCGGGGCCATTTTTGATCCCGAAAAATAGTTTTAGGCATCTACACCGAGGGTATGCCCTTTAGGGATTCTTACAAATTCGACGTATAGTCTAAACTGCAGGATTTTTCATGCATGTTAAGGTCTTACAGTTTGCCATGCTTGTTGAGGTTTTACAATGTATGGAGAATAGATCTGGTTGTGTCGAGGCTACACGTTAGGGTCTTACAATTTTGGATTTTCCAATACATGGCGATTGGCGATGATTTTTCAAAACACTGAGTTCTTCTCAAGCTTGATGATAGCTTTTTGCGAACCCCGACTTGCATTTGCGTGGGCTTTATGAGCCCAAAATTCCGACCCCGAGGTAGGGCAGATGCTAAATCATTTTAAGCCTCCGAGTGTTTTGGGATGTATTCGATAGAGAGGTTTCTTGTAGTGGATAAGCAGAAATTGTCTCCTTCGAAGCATGTGATGCTTAAAAAATATTCTTTATTGCTTGGAAAAAATATAAGCTGTAAATATATGTTGTCCTGTTGCTGTGAGTTTGGTCCTCACGGGTGCGACTTCCCCGATTATTCGATATGCTTGTATGATTCCATATTTCAAATTTTTAGGAGAGAGGATTGCGATCTCGTCGGGTCCCCTTCCCGGGGATGTGGAGTCCTGCTAATAATCTTATTGGCAAACGTTCTTCATGTTAAAAACCCGATCGAGGAAAGAATGCCCGGCGGGCCCCGTGGTGACTGCGGATCCTCGAGCGTGATCTAGAGTTATCGAATGTCTCAGTTGACTGCCTGCGTATAGATTAGCAAAAAGAAAAGAAAGGAAATAATAAAGGAGGTGAGGTAGTTCTTCCTCTCTATGAGGTGCAGAGGCGGCATTTCGGGGGAGTAAGCCCCGCTGCATGTGTCTTCCTCGTCCGGCCAAGCTTGATCGAGGATGTGATTATCCTTACCCTTTGACCTCATTCGAGGGTAATGCCATCCATGGTCATAAGGTGATGGATCTCTTCTTGTCGCTCATAGCTAGATGCTTTAGCCCCACTTTTGTTGTGGGGTTTTACACCTTAGGCGAAGCAGCGTCGGGGTTGCGCCACGGGCGATGTATTCGTCGTTGTCTGTACAAAGCGTTTGTACCCTGTGCGCTCGACGTATCATCCTGAGCTTGGGTGGGCTGCGCAGGGGGAGTGATTTGGTCATTGTGGTAATTGCCATCAGGAGCCTATCAGAGATCCGGTCTGAGAGCGATGTTAGTCCGGATCATCCTATTGGCTTCGGCCCGACATTGTTGGTATAATTTGGTCGAACCACCTGTACTTATAAATGCATGTTTTATTTGAAATAAGTCGAATGAAAGAGGGGATTACCAATATGTTAATATGATACGGAGGTGGAATCTCGGTGTCCTTTTCCTCGAGCGAGAGGGTGTCCTTTGGGAGCATTTTTTGGGACCGTCCCTTTCTGGTAATGGGCGCTTGCACTCTACATTCTACGTATCTTTGCGGGGTGTTTCCATCCTTTAACAGCTATGATGATGCGTCGCGGTTCACCGGCTATATTTTGTCCGATCTCCTTTCTTCCATAGAGCTAGATTCGGGTTTGCTCGCTCGGTGACATCTTGTAGCGACCCTCGTTGAATGGCATAATTGCTGTCCTCTTGGGTTTGTGACCCCGAGCGCCACATGATTCTAATGGTGGGCCATGGTTTCCTTGGAAATAGATCTGAGCCACCTGAAGTTCCCGACTTCGCTTATGGGTACCACTATGTTTGGAATCCCAGTGCTGAAGTCGCGCTCTATCGGGTGTTGTTCTTGGGCTATTGCATTGCTGTTACGAGACGTGATGTATCTCCAGTCACCTCTTCCATTCGCATTATATGGATGATGGCTCCATTTATTCAATATCAGCTTTTTTGCTGGGAATCTACCCGGATACGCTGAACCCGAGAAGGTTCCTCGAAGGCCGTCTACGGCCCTGATTTGGGTCTGACATTGGTTGCGGGCATCCGACCAAGCCTTGACTATTCTATCAAGCTTCGCATGAACTGCTCTGGATTCGTCGGGTATGCTTTGTTTGGGTTTTGGGCGAAGGCCTATGCCGCCCTACTACTTGGGACCGGGAATGGTCTCGTTTGTCCTGTCGGGGAGCAGGGTGCGGCTTCCTGTGACACTTTATTTCTTCTTCTTCCGGACTTCAGTGCATTGGTCCCTTTTGGAATTTCTTTGATGGCATCGACATGCGCTTGCACGAACTGCGCTAGTACGGTGAGTGAGTCCTCGAGATCACATGCCGAATAGTGGCGCTGCATCATGGTTTCTTTCAAGGGAGTTTCTTCAAATCTCCTTATCGGGACGTGCCCGAGTTCTCCACTTTGGAGTTCACTGCTCCTGGACAGGCGTGCGTAAGTGGTGATGCAGCCGTAAGGACTTGAGGTCCTGCCACTCTTGGGGAATTTTGTCATTTCCGACTTTCGTGAAATGAGTTCCGGGATTGCATCTTAGAAATGCAGTTGATATAGGAGTTTCTGCGAGCATGATTCAGTCCTTACGATAAGGTCTTCCAGCATCCTTACTGCAACAGGATAGGTTGTCGGTTCGTCTTTGCCCGATACCTCGGGTACTGGCTCGATATGAGGAGACATTTTGGGTGTTACCGCGCAGAGAGTCTCCGGGTGGCTTTTTAGCTAAGAGATAGCCAAGTGCCATTCCTACAATATTTCAAAAATAATATGAAGATTAACTTCCCATTCTACCAGGGCTGGGATCTTTCGGGCTTCATGTTGGTTGACATGCTGCGTGCCGCCATTAGTGTGCGAGACTTCATTACCCCATTGTGCGGCGTGCAGACCCACATCTACTCGAACTGATCTAGATGCGTTATCAAGGTCCTACGGTGTTGCACCAGTCATTAGAACGGTCATACTGTTCTTTTTGCAATGTTTCGGGATATCGTCCTCGGTTTCCCTTATCAAGCTGATCATTAACCTGAAATCGAAAGATCTTGGGCAAGAAAAAGTGTGAAAGGTATTGTGCGTTCAAGTGACGAAACTTGGAAGAAAATAATTACTATTATTTTTAGCCCCACGGTAGGCACTAAACTGTTTACCGTGAAAATGGTAACAACAATTAAATTTGTAAATGGGATTATAAAAATATGTGATCTATTCCCGAGATAGTCTGTAAGGGTGGTTAGCGCTAAAACGTGAAGTAAAGTGATAAAAATCGAGTTAACCAAAGCAATAATCAAACCAGTAAGGGGATGTTTCCCAGGCGCAAAGCCAACCACTAGATACCTCGGACTCGAGCCTCAAGCTTATCTCGGGCTTATCAAAGGCGGTCAGGAATGGAACAAAAGGTAATAATATGGCTAAGCAAGGCTCTATATCACCGGGAAAGGGGATAACATGGAAAAATATATCTAAGTAAGGCTTTATACTATCAATGTTGAGCAGAATAGCGAAGAACAAACGATGAAATAATAAAGTGCTAAGGCGACCTCAAGGTCGATGAAGACAAATAACTTAGAAGAAAGAGAGAGAGATATATTATTGCATTTGTGGAGAAGTGGAGCAACATCAGGCCCTTACAAGGTAGGGTGAGACACCCCTTATATAGGCGAGGGGACTCGGCATAGTACATATTTATTAATTGCAAGAGTACAAAGATGGGACGGCTTGACGCAAGACCTCACAGTAGGCTCTGGATAGGCCAGACCTGTCAGGTGTAGCCATGTGCCTAGGAGACTTCCTCTTTTATCCCGACCTCAGACCATGCTTCCTTCGAGTTGGACTTCAACGAGCCTTGAGGCCGAGAACTCGATCGCGGCCTTCCACCCTCGGGGTCTTGGGGAAGGCTTCCAAAATGTCTTGATAGCAAAAAATCAAGTCTTCTGATTTTGCCGCATACATGGATGCCAACTCTAATGACCATGACACACATTTTGGATTAATGTCCTAATCTGTCAAGAAAGACTAATGTTCAACTCTTGTTGTACCTTTTCACCGTGAAATTGGCTTCAATGCTTTGATTATTCTATCTAATTCACGATCCCTGTTCAACTTGTGGTGCCTGAAGGGTTTTCACCATCAAGCCTCTCTCATTTTGTTCTTTCTCTCAACTCACCGTCATCTTATGGTGCCTGTGCAGGTTTTCACCAATAAGACTCTCTCGTTTTGTTCTTTTCTTTTTATTTCCTCTGATTCCACAGATGACAAGGCATTACCCATAGTAAAAACATCATGTGTTCTTGGCACGTCTAGCTCGACACTCTCAAAGATTATCTGGGAGGTCTTTTTTGGACTGTGGTGTGGCTTTTGGACAGGGTTAGAAAGAAAAGATATCATAAAGGCTCAAACTAACTAAGACAATGGGGTTAATTTATTTACAACTTTTGGAATCCATTCTAAAAACTTTGCCCCAATTCTGAAACAAGGGAATTTGATTATTTTTTTTCCTTTTTCTTTTTGAGATGGAATTTTTAAGAAAGACTGTCCCACTCTCGACTTCGTGGGATTATGAAATATTTTATTTGGTATGACCGAGCCGTAATGTTGCTTACGTATCTTGTGGTGATAAGAATCAAGTCAAACGTAGTTCACAAGACTACTTTTTGTTACTATTTTCCATTTTCTTTTTCTTTCTTTCTTTCTTTTACCTTTTTTTTCTTTTTTTATCTCTATTTTTCTCTTCTTCTTCTTTTTGTTTTTTGAAATTTTCCTTTTGGAATGAACTTTCTAAAATAAACCTATGGGGACATAAACTCTTTTTTGTATGACTCTAACTTGATTCAAAAAGAGGGGAGGTCAAAAAAATTAGTATAGGATCAAAAGAGTATCGAATGGTATAAGTGTTTGGGTAGCTGAAAGAGGGCCTCCCAATCCTTGAAAATGCCAAGTACAACATATGCAACTTGAAATAAAAAAGGAAGAGCACACACAACATTTCTTTTACAGCTTGATATTGATATCACTGATATGCTTTCCACTTTTTTTTACTACCTTGTCATGTATAGAACTCTCATTGGGTGATTTCTTCTTCACAATGGACACCTTCCATCAGTTCAGAGCAAACTCCCTTGACTTTATTCTTGTTACTTGAGGTGCATTTGAACTCAAAACTGCTCGCTTCAAATTATCCGGGATGCACTCTCCTTTAACGAATTCTTGTCACCCTATTAACTTCCCTAATTATCTGCACTAGTTTCACATTGTTTGGGCTTCAAGTGATCTCTAAGTGTCCATATCTGTACTTATTTCCTACAAGTGCCCCTATCATCTTCAAAATTCTTTCATTGCTTCATTTAGAATAATTTTTAAGAACAGGCTGAGAGTTATTCGTGATTGTCATGTCACTAGAGCCAGCATGAAAAGAACTATAAAAAAAAAGGGAACTAAATAACAACTGACTAGAATGACAAGGTAGGAAATTGTTTTAGACAGACGGTGAAAGGATTTGAACAACAAAACAAGTAAAATAAACTGGGGTTACAACCCTGGAACAAAACTAGACAACACTAAATGAGCTACTACGACTAAGCAAACTAGTCAAAATAAAAGGATAGAAGGGTTTGATCCACAAGACAATATCCATATTACAATCCTGAAATAAATCGGACAACAGAAATGACAACAAAATAAACCATCAAGACTCCTCCCTGGCTAGCCAAGAAAGGAGCATCTTTCCAATCACCAAACTCAACATCTTAGCCACTGAGTTCTGCATCAACAATACTAGGACCTTCACAAGTATTCATCACATTGTTCTTAACAAATTGCTTTTGGGTTCCTTTTGTCGACTCGTTCTTAAGATCAACCTCTGATAGCCCTGAAATCTTTGAAGCATGTGGACCTTCGAGGATATCAGAAGAATTCTCATATTCATTTTCAAAACAAATCATACCCACCATATGTGTCTCATTATGAACATGCAATGGGCTTTGGCTAGTGTCTACTACATCTGGATTTTGCACGACAATGTCACCTACATCAATGAGCTTCTGAATTGCTTTTTTCAAATGCCAACACTTTTCTGTGTTGTGACCCGGGGCATCAGAGAAATACGCGCACCTTTGAGAATAATCAAAATTCTTTGGAATAGGGTTTGACATTTTTATCTGAATCGGCTTCAACATGTCCAATTGCCTCAACCTTTGGAACAAACTGGCATATGATTCTACAAGGGAACTGGAAGTCTTTTCCTTTTACTTTTGCCTTTTCATCTTTTACTCGGGCCTCGGTTGGAACCTTTTTCGGGTAGGTTGTTGATATGCTTGAGGGGGCAGGTAAGACATTTGTGGAAATGGTGCAAGCCATCGTGGGTCTAGTGAGTGTGGAGCATATGGTGGTGCATTGCGGACGGAGTACCGGTAAGGTGATGTACGACTTTAGGGTTTTATGGAGAGAAGTAACATTGGGGAGGATTATTTGGAGCATCGGGGTATCTATGGGGTTGATATCGAGGCTGAAAGCATTGAGCGGGAATGCCCACTGGATCCTGTCATTGGCGCAGCTCAACAACATCTTTTCTATTTCTTTTTCTTCCACCCAAACTTACTCAGATATTCTGAATATCTTCTGTAGTATCTTTCAATGCCGAATAACTCATAATTTTATCGGACTTGATTCCCTCTTCTACCATCTCTTCCATTTTTACCACATCATTAAAAGGTTTACCCAAGGACGGGATCAAATGACTGAAGTTGGTGGGCCCCTAGGCTTGTAGGAAAATCTCAACCATTTCTTCTTCACCAATCAGGGCACTGACTTGAGCAGCCTGTTCCCTCCATCTGAGCCCAAACTCCCTAAAGCTTTCCTCCGGTTTCTTTTCCACCTTGGATAGGGAGGAGCGGTCTGGGATAATGTCTAGACTGTACTGAAAGTGTCGAACAAAATCTCGAGCCATGTCATCCCATGTATGCCACTTATGGAAATCTTGACGTGTATGCCATTCTGAGGCTGCCCCAGTCAGGCTCTCACTGAAATACACAATTAGCAGCTCATCTTTCCCGCCAACACCTCTCATTTCATTGCGATAACTCCTCAGATGGGCTATCGGATTTTCGCGTCCATCATATAAGTTAAAATTTTGCATTTTAAACCCCGCGGTCATATGAACATCAGGGAACATACACAAGTCATTGTAAGACATGTTAATCTGACTTCCCATCTCTTGCATGCTCCTTAAGGACTGTTCCATACCTTCCAGCTTCTTGGATATCTTATCTCGCCCTTCTTTTCCTGTGGCCTTTTCATTTTCAACATAAGGCTCATTCAGAGGATTCTGATTGTATGAGTCAGGAACCTTGTGGGCAACCTCTGAGGGGTAATATTGGGCACATGAGCTTTGAGTGGGTGTTCATTGTTGGGGATAGTGGATATGACAGGAGGGCAATTTTGGGGAAAGGCAATTGGAGGGCGAGTGAAGGAGCTACTAGGGTGGTTGGGGAAGTTGTGATAAGTGGGTGGATCTGAAGAGTATAGGGGATCATCTGGGACTATGATCTGAGTTTGGGTATGGGTAGCATCTAAGAAGCTAGGTGGTGGCGGGGGTGGTGCCTTCCCAGGCATCCAAGCCTGATACATGTCTGCCATGTGTTGTCTTAACATCCTTGTCTTAACATCCTTACTTCTTCAACCAACCCACTGCCCTGTTCAACCAATTGCTTTTGGGCACCACTATCAACCAATTCGATTCTGTTGCCGTCTGCCATTGCCTTTCGACCTTATGTTGTAGAGAGGAGTTACCACTTTAAGAACTACAAACCAACCACCTTTCTGCTATGAAGATGAAGTCATCACATTAGCATTAGGGAATTTAACATAAGATAATCTCACTTTATGTGCAATGCACCTAGCCACAGTTATCGGTTCTAAAATAACTTCGAGGGTACGAAGGTCAGTTGGCATCATCCCAATTTGTTCATTTCAATCCTCTCTTTTCTATTCTTTTCTAGCACTTGCTTGCTCATTTTCCTTCCTTTTTTTTCTTCTAATTATCACTCTTTTCTTTCTTCTCATTTCTTACATCCCATAATTTCATCTCTTTTTTTTCTCTTTTTTTTTCTTTTTTTCCCTTTTTCCCTTTTTCTTTTAATAAAAAAATGATTCGATCGAATTCTATGTAGGTTGTCTATATATCATGACGCCGCATGAATAAGATCTTTGCGTCGTTCAGGAAAATCAGAAATAAAGCAAACAAACTCACGTTCTCCTCTTTTTTTTTATTACTTTAATGACTACTCTGATGAGAAAAGGGAAATAAAAAAACTAATTTTTTTGTTCTTGACTTAATGTTCTATAACCTATTCTAAACTCGTGCATATATATATTTTTTTTCAAAAAATAATCTATGGGAAATTATTAAGGAAAAACACTAGAAGAGAAAAATATTTTTTTGATTTTTTATTTTTAGGAACGAAATCTAAAGAATAAACCAAAGAAAAATATTTTGAATTTTTGTTTGATATCCCGAAAGAAAGACTTCAAATTAATAAATGAAAAAGATAAAAAAAAATATTTTTGGATTTCAGTTTGATTACCTAAGGGAGAAACCCTGAAGATAAACTAAAGGTAAAGTATATCTTTTTTTCTTCTATTTACAATATCCTAAAGCTCTAATGAAAATAAATATTTTTTTTATTTTTCATTAATTTTCCAAAGAAGCACCTCAAAAGAGAATCTTTTTGGATTTTTGGAATTAATACCTTAAAAAAACTTTTTAAAGAGGTACTAAAAGAAAATTCTTTTTTTTTTGAATTTTTATTCTTTAATGTACTAAAGGAAATATAAAAAAAAATTATTTTAAGTTCTAGATATTAATTTCCTAAAGAAAAAACCACCTCAAATGAATTTTTTTAATTCCTAGAATTAGTATTCTAAAGAAAACTTCTAACAGAAATAAAAATACAAAATCTTTTTTTTTTGATTTATAACATACTTATTTCAAATACAAAATAGAAAGTACAATAATAAAAAAAAACTTAACATTACTGTACAAAACTAGAAGGTAAAAGACGACATAAAAAAAGAACAACAGAGTCAAAACATAATCACTAAAAAAAATTTTCTTAAGCAAACTCCTGAATGATCAACTCTAACTGGATGGTCCTAAGGCGTCTTTCATGACCAAACTCCGGTAAGCAGATCCACACATGTCTGAGAAAATTAAGACCAAATAAAGTTAAGGACCTAAATACTATGTGAGACAATGATACTTCCTGTTGGACACATGCAAGACATGATTGTGACTATTTTCCTAAAATTAACCTATGTGGCTAAAAGTGGCTAAAAATGCAAGATTTGCTCGCGAAGCCAAGAACCTAAGACTTACTAGTAAGACCAGACCCTATGGGTTGCCTACGTATCCCGCCCCGAGAGACGAGAATCAGGTATCCATAGTTCAGGCAGATTGGATACGGGCAAGAATTAAAAAAAAACTAATTCAGAAAAAATATATTTTTTGTCTTTTTGTTTTTTGAAAAACGATGAAACATGTAAACTCTTATTGGATTTTTTTTCTTTTTCCTTTTTTTTTATTTTTTAATTTTCGGAAAATGATGAAAAGGTGCAAAATCTTTTTTTTTAATTTTCAAGCTCTTTTTTAACAAAAATGTGACAGAAAACATAATTGGGCCCTACTCGCTTTATCCTCACACTTCACCCACTTTTTTTCTTTTATTTTCTTTTTCATTCTCCCTCAATTATCATTGGTTCGCCAAATAACCCTTTTACCCTTGAAGAAATGCAACATGTAGCACATAGGATGCATCAAGATGGTTTGTTATTTTGGGTACACCTGTCCTAGACGGACCCAACCCCTGTGTTGAGTCCCCAAAGTCAAATGCACGTGATGCAACAAACACTCCTACTAGGGATCCGACATGAGGCTATGTTATTCTAGGTTTAAAAACCTGGGTTTATTTATTCTAGACCAAGCTTACCCGAGCGGACAGCTCAAGCCGGAGGGGGGAGGGGGCAGCGTACCGGGAATACAGAAGCTTCACCGGCTTTGCAACTTGTCCGAACCTCATTCTAAATTTGGAATGACTCTAACAGAAGATAAGTCACACGAAGTGCACACTTCCCAGATGATTTAGAAGATTTAGAGAGGAGAGTGTTTCGTAACAATTTATATACAGTTCAAATAATATCAAAGCATTAAAAAGTGGCAATTAGCACATTAGGCTCAAACATATAAAAATCAGATAACAAATAAAATCCAACTATAACAGTTATTCTAAAATCGAATTCTGAACCTGAACCAGAGGTTCTTGGTTAATATCCCCAGCAGAGTCGCCAGAGCTATCACACCTCTTTTTTCCTACCCCCGAAAGGGTATAAGGGAGTTTTTTTCCAATTTAAGTCACAATCGAAATGGGATTATTTATTTAAGATCAGAGTCGCCACTTGGGATTATTTATGGTGTCCCAAGTCACCGGTTCAAATCTCGAATCGAGGAAAGATTGATTCTAATTATGGTTCGTGAACACAGAAATCCAGGTAACAAATTCTGTTAATGTGACGACCTGACTGGTCGTCTTAAGAATTAATACCCCAATACCCTATTAACTGCTTTCCCCAAGTCTAAATATGCTAATTTGAATTGCCGAGATATTCGATTTTGAGTTTCGGAGAGTTTTGGGACACTTAGTCCCTAAATGAGAGCTTAAGTGTTGGAAAGTTGTCCGTAGTCAGAGAAGTGTGAAGACAGCCTTGGAATGGAAATCTGATGGCTCTGTTAGCTCCTTTAGGTGATTTCAGGGTTGGGTGCGTGTTCAGAATGCATTTTCGAGGTCCGTAGCAAATTTAGGCTTGAAATGCCGAAGTTTGAATTTTTGAAGTTTCCGGTCCGATAGTGAGTTTTTATGATCTGAGGGTCGGAATAGAATTTCGGAAGTTGCAGTAGCTCCGTTATGTCATTTGGGATGTGTGTGCAAAATTTCAGGTCATTCGGACGTGTTTTGGTTAGGTTTTTTATCGAAAGCATATTTTGAGGAAAATTTGGAGTTCTTAGGCTTAAATCTTTAATTAATTCGGGTTTCCGATGTCGTTTAAGGTGTTTTAAGGATTGGTACAAGTTTGAATAGGATATTAGGTGTTATTGGTTCTTTTGGTTGAGGTCCTGGGGGCCTCGGATGATTTCAGATAGTTGACGGAAGGATTTTGAATGTTGGGAGATATCAGATTTTTGTTGCTTCTGGTATTTTCGCATCTGCGGCTTGGGAACCACATATGCGGCATGGAGGATTGCAGAAGCAAAAAAGGGATTGTTCCTCAGGAACCGTAGATGCGGTGCAATTTCCGCAGAAGCGAAACTGCTCCTGCGGTTAGTGGTCCGTAGATGTGGAAGCTGGTACTTTAGTGAGAGTCACAGATGCAACAAATGGTCCACAAAAGCGGGACCGCAGATGCAGAATTCACTTGTCAGAAATAGTGAATTCGAGGGTTTAGTTTCAAAAGTTAGAAAAATCAAATTAGAGCTCGGGAGAGGGCGATTTTGAGGGGGATTTGAAGAGGAGATCATTGGGTAACGTTTCTTTAACCCTTTCTAGTTATATTCCATCAATCCTTAGTGAATTTCATCATTTAATTTCGAAATTTTGGTAGAAATTGGGGGAAAAGTTCTTAAACCTTCAATTGAGGATTTGAGGGGACGATTGGACTCCAATTTCAGTGTTCTTGTTATGTATAGACTCGTGAGAGTACGGGGGTTCTAAAAATATAAAATTTATCCGATTCTGAGATGTTGGACTAAGGGGCATTTTGGTTATTTTACCTAAATTCGCGTTTTAGCTTTAAATTAAATTGTAGAATCAGCTGCTTGAGATGTTATTTACGATATGAAATTGAATTGAATAGATTTGGGACATTTGGTGTCGGATACTCATGGCAAACGTGTGGTTTCGAGTTGATTTCGGAGCCGGTTCGAGGTAAGTGTCTTGTCTAACCTTGTGTGGGGGACCTTTCCCCTTTGGATATGATATTTGGTAATTGAATGCATGCATGAGGTGACGAGCGTGTACTTGAGCTAATTATTAAAAAATCTGGTTTTACTTTAAATATTTAGACTGAGTTTCTTTCTCATCTGTTGTATCTTATTTGAAATTATAGATTGTGTTAGCTAGAAAAGCATGCTTAATTGTTCTAAATTGCCTATTTGCTCAAGTTGCTTTGTTTGCATTATGTGAAGCATGTTAGGCTAGAACTACCTATTGCCTTGTATTTTGAGCTTCATTTCTGAATATCTTCGTGTTATGACTGCGTATTTACATTGGGACTATGGATGTGGGATTCCGGTAGCTCCCCCCTTGTTTGTTTACTTTGGGACTACGGGTTCGATTCCTGATACCCCATGCACATTTACTTTGGGACTGCGAGTTAGATTCCCGATTGATCCCCCTGCACATTGATAGTTAGACTACGGGACGGTATCCCGAGAGATCCTTCGGATATACACATACGATGGACTACAGGACGGTATCTCGGGAGCTCCACTGGACAGTTGAGAAAAAGACTACAGGATAATATCCTGGAAGATCCTCATTGTTACCATTGGTTTTGAGCTGTACATAATTCGTGTTTACTTCGTTCTATGTGTAATTGTTATTGTTTTGTTTAGCCTATTTTATTCCATTGTTGTACGCATTATTACTACCCGTTTTCATACTGTTAAATTCATGTTATACTATTTATCCTCAGTAGAGCCATGTCCTTTCTTCATCACTACCCAACCGAGGTTAGTCTTGGCACTTACTGAGTACCGCTGTGGTGTACTCATTCCCCTTTTGTGCATGTTTTTCATGTGTAGATCCAGGTAACTCGACCCAGGAGCACTATCCTTGAGGCAGGGAGAGCTACGGAGACTTCGAGGTACATTTGCCACGTCCGCAGACAGAAGAGTCTCCTTCCTTATTCTATCTGTAGTAGTTAGCCTTCTATCGCACCCTTGATGTAGACATTCTGGAGATTAGAGCATTTACAATACTTCTTTTAGCTTGTGTTCCAGTGAGTTTTCGAGTTTTGGGATGATATTGTAGACTTCCGCATTATTGGGTTGTATATGCCGAGCGGCATTTACATACAGTTACCATTCTAGTTTGTATAGTTTAATTATTTGATTCTGCAAGTTATGTTATTTTCACATTGTTAGAATTACCTAGTCGTAGGGACTAGGTACCATCACGACATGTTCACGGTGGGCGAACTGGGGTCGTGACAAGTTGGTATCAGAGCTCGAGGTTCATAGGAGTCACGGAACACAGGCCGGTTTATTAGAGTCTCGCTGATTAGTATGAAGACGTCTGTACTTATCTACGAGAGGCTATGTAACTGTTAGGAAAATTTCTGCTTCATTTGATTTACTTATCGTGCGATATTTTGACGTCACAAAATCTAAACTTCTATCTTATATTCTCTCACAGATGGTGAGGACACGCGCTACTCGGGATGATCAGGCACCCGCGCCCCCTACTGCAGCCGTCAGAGGCTGAGGCTGGGGTAGAGGTCGAGGACGCGCAAGTGGTGCTGCCAGAGCACCTGCGCGAGGTGACACCGAGGCAACACCAGTAGATCCAGTCGGAGCCCAGGCACCTAGCATGCCTACTACTGCCACTACTACTCCAGCTCTTTAGGAGACTTTGGCTCAGTTCATGAGTATGTACACCACCTTAGCTCAGGCGGGGTTGCTTCCCCTTGCTGCAGCCATATCCCAAGCTGGGGGAGGAGTACAGACTCCCGTTGTCCGCATTCTCGAGCAGCGAGTGCAGGTTGAGCATGTTCCCGAGATTATTCCCGCACTGCCTGCAACACCAGTTCAGCCCGAGGACGTGTCAGCTGCTTCAGAGGATGAGCAGCGGAGACTTGAGAGGTTCAAGAAGTATGATCGCCCAATATTCAGTGGATTAGCATCAGACGATGCGTTGGAATTTCTAGAGGAGTATCACCATATTTATTTCACTATATGCATAGTAGAGTCTAGCAGGGTTTCCTTCACTGCCTTCCAACTTCGGGGAGCCGCCTATGATTGGTGGCGCACTTATGAGATAGACTATCTAGCCAGTCGAGGCTGCCTCACTGACCTGGACCCAGTTCTTAGATATGTTCATGAGAGAGTTTGTCCCTCAAAGTCTCAGGGACGCATGGCGCGTAGAGTTTGAGCATTTGCGACAAGGTGCTATGACTGTTTTGGAGTATGCTATCCGTTATGCTAGGTTGGCCAAGCATGCACCGACCTTGGTTGCTATAGTCTGTGAGAGAGTTCGCAGGTTCATTAAGGGTCTTATCCCACCCATCAGATCTAGCATGGCTCGAGAGTTGGAGATGGACATTCCTTATTAGTATTTAGTGAGCATTGCTAGGAGGATTGAGGGTATGCTTGCCAAGGAGCGAGGGGAGAGGGAGGCCAAGAGGTCTCGAGAGTCAAGCCACTATTCTGGTTCCCGTACCCCAGCAACAGGTTGTCATGGCAGAGCTTATGTGGGTTGCCCTGTTCATTTAGCTCTTCCAGCAGCCAGCAGTGCTCCAGCTCCGCCTATACCTCAGGAGCCTTACTATGCACCTCCAGTTTCTAGCACGCCTCCTACGCGGGGTGCTTCTAGGGGTCAATCCAATAGACCTGGACCTAGTCAGTCACAGCTGCCGCGTCCTCCCAGAGCTTGTTTCGAGTGTGGTGATACACGCCATATAGTTCGGGACTGCCCCAGACTTGGTAGGGGTGCATCTTCACAGACTGCTCAGCCACAGCGTACTTCTAAGAATTCTCAGGTCATGGTCACAGCTCCAGTTGCTACCCCATCTGCCCAGCCGGCTAGGGGCGGAGGTTAGGGAGATATAGGTCGCCCTCGAGAGAGGGGCAGGGCCAAATATTATGCTATTCCTGCTCGTACCGAGGTTGTTGCCACCGACTCCGTCATTACAAGTATTATAGTAGTTTATCACTAAGAGGCATCGGTTCTATTCTATCTGGGCTCTACTTACTCTTATGTGTCTTCTTACTTTGCTCTACATTTGGGTATGCCTCGGGATTCTTTGAGTGCCCCCATTTGTGTTTCTACTCCTGTGGGGGATTCTCTTGTTGTGGACTGTATTTGTCGGTCATGTCTAGTTACTATTCGTGGTTTTGAGACCAGAGCAGATTTATTGTTACTCGGTATGGTTGACTTTGATATTATCTTGGGCATGGACTGGTTGTCACCCCATTTTGCTATTCTTGATTGTCACGCCAAGACCATGACGTTGGCTATGCCAGGTATTCCGCGTGTTGAGTGGAGTGGTACTTTAGATCACACTCCTAGTAGAGTTATCTTTTTCCTTAAAGCTCAGCATATAGTTGAGAAGGGCTGTGCCACATATTTATCTTATGTGAGATATGTCAGTGTTGATACCCCTTCTGTGAGTCCCAGTGGTACGGGATTATCCCAAAGTGTTTCCAGCTGATCTTTCGAGCATGCCGCCTAATAGAGACATTAATTTTGTCATTGATCTGTTGCCAAGCACTCGGCCCATTTCCATCCCTCCGTATCGTATGGCTCCTCATGAGTGTAAGGATCAGTTGCAGGAATTGCTTGATAAGTGTTTTATTTGCCCCAGTGTTTCACCGTAGGGTGCTCATGTCTTATTTGTGAAGAAAAAGGATGGTTCCATGCGTATGTGTATTGATTATCGCCAGTTGAACAAGGCTACCGTGAAGAACCATTATCCTTTGCCTTGTATTGAGGATCTGTTTGACCAGCTTTAGGGTGCACATGTATTTTCTAATATTGACTTGCGCTCGGGTTACCATCAGTTAAAGATTCGGGAGCTAGATATAGCGAAGACTGCTTTCAAGACTCGGTATAGCCATTATGAGTTTCTTGTTATGTTATTTGGGCTGACCAATGCCCTAACAGCTTTCATGCATTTGATGCACAGTATGTTCAGGCCATATCTCGACTCGTTCATCATTGTTTTCATAGATGATATTGTTGTATACTCCCGGATTCGGGAAGATCATGAGCAGCACTTGAGGATAGTGCTTCAGACCTTGAGAGAGAAGAAGTTATATGCAAAGTTCTCAAAATGTTAGTTTTGGTTGATTTCTATGGCATTCTTAGCCACGTGGTTTTGAGTTAGGGCATTCGGGTGGATCCGAGGAAGATAGAGGCCATGTAGAGTTGGCTCAGGCCATCCTTAGCTACAGAGATTCGTAGTTTCCTTTGGTTGGCGGGCTATTACCATTGTTTTGTGGAGGGATTTTCATCGATTGCGGCCCCTATGACTATATTGACCTAGAAGGGTGCCCTATTTCAGTGGACAGAGGAGTGTGAGGCGAGCATTCAAAAACTCAAGACAGCTTTGACTACAGCCCTAATTTTGATATTGCCTACCGGTTCGGGGTCTTACACTGTCTATTGTGATGCCTTGAGAGTTGGCCTTGGAGCGGTGTTGATGTAGGATGCTAGGGTGATTGCCTACGCGTCCAGACAGTTGAGGATACATGAGAAGAATTACCTTGTCCACGACCTTGAGCTAGCTGCTATTGTTCATGCCTTGAAGATCTGGTGTCATAATTTGTATGGTGTGCCTTGTGAGATCTATACTGACCATCGAAGTTTGCAGCACTTGTTCAATCAAAAGGATCTAAATATGCATCAGAAGAGGTGGTTAGAGTTGTTGAATTATTATGATATTACTATTTTGTATCACCCGGGTAAGGCCAATATGGTGGCGGATGCCTTGAGTCGTCGGGCAGAGAGTTTGGGCAGTTTGGCATATTTACCAGCTTCAGAGAGGCCTATGGCGATGGATGTGCAGGCCTTAGCCAGCCAGTTTGTGAGATTGGATCTTTTGGAGCCCAGTCGGGTTCTAGCTTGTGTGGTTTCCCGGTCTTCCTTATTTGATCGTATTAGGGAGCGGCAGTATGATGACCCTCATTTGCTTGTCCTTAAGGACAAGGTTCAGCGTGGTGATGCCAGAGATATGACCATTGGAGATGACGGGGTATTGAGGATGCATGGTCGGATTTGTGTGCCCAATGTTGACGAGCTTCGAGAGTTAATTTTAGTGGAGGCCCATAGTTTACGGTATTCCATCTATTCGGGTGCTGCGAAGATGTATCAGGACTTTAGGCAGCACTATTGGTAGAGGCGGATGAATAAGGATATAGTTGGGTATGTGTCTAGATACCTCAACTGCCAGTAGGTGAAGTTTGAGCACCAGCAACCGGGTGGGTTGCTTAGGCAGAAAGAGATTCCGGAGTCGAAGTGGGAGCACATCACCATGGACTTCATATTTGGACTCCCACGAACATTGAAGAAGTTTGATGCCATTTCAGTTATTGTGGATCAGCTGACCAAGTCCACTCATTTCATTCCTGTGTGTACCACTTATTCATCGGAGCGGTTGGCAGAGATTTATATCCGGGAGATCATTCGTCTGCGTGGTATTCAAGTTTCTATTATTTCGGATAGAGGTACTCAGTTTACATCGCGTTTCTGGAGAGCCATTCAGCAGGAGTTAGGTACTTGGGTGGAATTGAGCATAGCATTTCACCCCTAGACGAATGGACGGACAGTCCGAGCGCACTATTCAAATTCTTGAGGATATGCTTCGTGCATGTGTGATTGAGTTTGGAGGGTCTTGGGATCAGTTCTTGCCATTAGCAGAATTTGCTTACAACAACAGTTATCAGTCCAGCATTCAGATGGCGTCGTATGAGGCTTTATATGGTAGGAGGTGTAGATCTCTGGTGGGCTGGTTTGAGCCGGGTGAGGCCAGGCTATTGGGCACAGAGTTGGTTCAGGACGCATTGGAGAAGGTTAAGATGATTCAGGATAAACTCCGTACAGGCCAGTCCATACAGAAGAGCTACGCGGATAGGAAGGTTCGTGATATTTCGTATATGGTTGGTGAGCGGGTTCTGCTTCAGGTTTCTCCTATGAAGGGCGTCATGAGGTTTGGGAAGACAGGGAAGTTGAGTCTGAGGTTTATTGGCCCTTTTGAGATTTTGATATGAGTTGGGGAGGTTGCTTATGAGCTTGCCGTACCTCCCAGCTTAGCCGAGGTTCATCCGGTATTTCATGTTTCGATGCTCTGGAGGTATCACGGTGACCCATCGCACGTGTTGGATTTCAGTTCAGTCCAGTTGGACAAGGATCTATCCTATGTTAAGGAGCCAATGGCTATATTGGACAGGCAGATCAGAAAGTTGAGGTCAAAGAACATTGCTTCGGTAAAGGTTCAGTGGAGGGGTCAGCCGCCCGAGGAGGCGACTTGGGAGACCGAGTAGGATATGCGCAGCAGTTATCCTTATCTTTTCACTACTTTAGGTATGTCTTTATGCTCGTTCGAGGACGAACGCATGTTTAAGTGTAGGCGGATGTAACGACCTGGCCGGTCGTCTTAAGAATTAATGCCCTGATCCTCTATTAACTGCTTTCCCCAAGTCTAATTATTCTAATTTGAATTGCCGGGATATTCGGTTTTGAGTTTCAGAGAGTTTTGGGACACTTAGTCCCTAAATGATAGCTTAAGTGTTAGAAAGTTATTCGTAGTCGGAGCAGTGTGAAGATGGCCTCGGAATGGAAATCTGATGGTTCTGTTTGCTCCGTTAGGTGATTTCAGGGTTGGGTGCATGTTCGGAATGCATTTTGGAGGTTCGTAGCAAATTTAGGCTTGAAATGCCGAAGTTTGAATTTTTGAAGTTTCCGGTCCGATAGTGAGTTTTTATGATATGAGGGTCAGAATGGAATTTCGGAAGTTGCAATAGCTCCGTCTTATCATTTGGGATGTGTGTATAAAATTTTAGGTCATTCGGACATGTTTTAGTTAGGTTTTTGATCGAAAGCGTATTTTGAGGATAATTTGGAGTTCTTAGGCTGAAATCTTTAATTAATTCGGGTTTTCGATGTCGTTTAAGGTGTTTTAAGGATTGGTACAAGTTTTAATAGGATATTAGGTATTACTGGTGCTTTTGGTTGAGGTCCCGGGGGCCTCGGGATGATTTTGGATGGTTGATAGAAGGATTTTGGAAGTTGGGAGATATCAGATTTTTGTTGCTTCTGGTATTTTCGCATCTGCGGTTTGGGAAGCACAGATGCGGCGTGGAGGACCGTAGAAGCGACAAAGGGATTATTCCTCAGGAACCGCAGATGCGGTGCAATTTTCGCAGAAGCGGAACCGTTCCTGCGGTTAGTGGTCCATAGATGCGGAAGCTGGTACTTTAGTGAGAGTCGCAGATGCGACAAATGGTCCACATAAGTGGGGCCACAGATGCGGTCCCTTAACGGCAGATGCGAAATTCACTGGTTAGAAATAGTGAATTCGAGGGTTTAGTTTCATAAGTTAGAAAAATCAAATTGGAGCTTGGGAGAGGGCGATTTTGAGGGGGATTTGAAGAGGAGTTCATTGGGTAACATTTCTTTAACCCTTTCTAGTTATATTCCATCAAACCTTAGTTTATTTCATCATTTAATTTCGCAATTTTGGTAGAAATGGGGGGAAAAGTTCTTTGACCTTTAATTGAGTATTTGAGGGGTCGATTGGACTTCGATTTCAGTGTTCTTGTTATGTATAGACTCGTGAGAGTACAAGGGTTCTGAAAATGTAAAATTTATCCGATTCCGAGACATTGGCCTGAGGGACGTTTTGGTCATTTTACCTAAATTTGCGTCTTAGCTTTAAATTAAATAGTAGAATCAGTTGCTTGAGATGTTATTTATGATATGAAATTGAATTGAATAGATTTGGGCCATTTGGAGTCGGATACTCGTGGCAAACGTGTGGTTTCGAGTTGATTTTGGAGCCGGTTCGAGGTAAGTGGCTTGTCTAACTTTGTGTGGGGGACCTTTCCCCTTAGGATATGATAATCGATAATTGAATGCCTTGCATGTGAGGTGACGAGCACGTGCTTGAGCTAATTGCTAAAAAATTTGGTTTTACTTTAAATATTTAGACTGAGTTTATTTCTCATTTGCTTTATCTTATTTGAAATTATAGATTGTGTTAGCTAGAAAAGCATGCTTAGTTGTTCTAAATTGCCTATATGCTCAAGTTGCTTTGTTTGTATTACGTGAAGCATGTTAGGCTAGAACTACCTGTTGCCTTGTATTTTGAGCTTCATTTCTAAATATCTTCGTGTTATGACTGCGTATTTACATTGGGACTACGGATGTGGGATTTCGGTAGCTCCTCCCTTGTTTTTTTACTTTGGGACTGCTGGTTCGATTCCCGATAGATCCCCCCTGCACATTTACTTTGTGACTGCGGGTTAGATTCCCGATAGATCCCCCTACACATTGATAGTTGGACTACGGGACGGTATCCCGGGAGATCCTTCGGATATACATATATAATGGACTACGGGACGGTATCCCGGGAGCTCCACTGGACAGTTGAGAAAAGGACTATAGGATGGTATCCTGGAATATCCTCATTGTTATCATTGGTTTTGAGCTGTACATATTCCGTGTTTGCTTCGTTCCCTGTGTAATTGTTATTGTTTTGTTTAGCCTGTATTATTCCTTTGATGTACTCATTATTACTGCATGTTTTCATACTTTTAAATTCATGTTATACTGTTTAACCTCAGTAGGGCCCTGAACTTTCCTCGTCACTACCCAATCGAGGTTAGGCGTGGCACTTACTAAGTACCGCTCTGGTGTACTCATGCCCCTTCTGCGCATGTTTTTTATGTGCAGATCTAGGTACCTCCACCCAAGCGCACTATCCTTGAGGCAAGAAGAGCTACGGAGACTTCGAGGTACATCTGCCGCGTCCGCATACCGAAGAGTCTCCTTCCTTATTCTATCTGTAGTAGTTAGACTTCTATCATACCCTTGATGTAGAAATTCTAGAGATTAGAGCATTTACAGTACTTCTTTTAACTTGTGTTCCCGTGAGTTTCTAGGTTTTGGGATGATATAGTAGACTTCCGCATTATTGGGTCGTATATGCCAAGCGGCATTTATATACAGTTACCCTTCTAGTTTGTTTAGTTTAATTATTTGATTCCGCCAGTTATGTTATTTCTGCATTGTTGGGCTTACCTAGTCGTAGGGACTAGGTGTCATCACGACATATTCATAGAGGGCAAACATGGGTCGTGACAGTTAACACGGGAGAAGGTGTTAGGCATTCCCGGGTTTCGTAGTTTTAGCATGGTCGCTCAATTATTATTATTGGCCTAATTATCTGATTTTTACATGTTTTAAACTTTTTGTGCATTTTTTAACTTTAAAACAGCTTTTATTTATTTAAGGAATTATTTCAAGGTTATTTAAAACACTACATGAAATGCATCTGTGAGTCATGACATGTGCTATTTAATATTGTTGGAAATTAGAACCGGGTCATATGAAATACACCCCGAATTTTAATAGTAGCCATGATAATTAACTAATTATCCCACCTAAAGCAAACTACGAAATTTATTTTTTAATATCTAAGTTATAAACTTATATGAAGGCCATAGACTGTGCGATCGAATGGCACGCCTCACTTATTTAAAGTAAACGTACTAAGAACAACGAATTAAGGGTGTCATCTTTAAAATAGTTCCTAATTGTGATACAGAATACCAATTGTAGATACGTTTGAGTTGGGGGGAGGTTTAGGTCCTGAATCATACGAATTTGGACCAACAAACAGGCTCACTACACTACTCGAAATAAGCTGCCTGGGAACACACCCAGATAGAAGTTGGGCTCGAGTTTGAGCCCAATAAGAAAGAAAGGGAATATATGGAAACCAAAAAGGCCTAGCCTTGACTTAGGCGGCCCTATTTGGGCCATGTCCAAATCTCAGACTTTGGCGAGGCTCTTTCAAACATTAAGTCCCTAAAGGGCCCAACTAATTACAATTCACACAATTAACATAATATGTATGTTCTGAAAATCACAACATCTAAACAATTATATTATAAACTTTCCAAATCACTGTTACTATTCACACTAACAACATGATCCTAGATTATGAAATTACTCATTAATCTTATAATAGTCCCAATAAGCGTGCTATTAATCTCAATAAAGGGTCAATTTCTAAAATTCACTCAAAAATTAATATTATATCTATATCTATCATCATGCTTAACAATACAAACACATGAATTTACATCCAAACAAACCTTTGAAAAATAGTCCCAATTAATTACAACTACTAAGTATAATAAATTGTTAAGCACTTATGAATAAGCTAAAACAACCTAAATATTTAAATCATCCATCTATACTAGGTCAGCATTGACAGTACTTTAAACAAAGCTGAAGCAGTATCATGAACAATAGAATAGAAGCATTTAGCCAAATGAATAAGAATCCCATTCCAAATCAGCAATTTACAAGTCCATTCTATCACTTCAAGCTTATGAATATACCTGGAACAACAAGAAACAACCAACAAAACTTCAGCAAGGAAATCGAAATAGCAGCAGCTCTTAGACAGCAGTAAACAAGCAACTATCAACTAGCTACAACCATGCTTTGAGCCTAGAAATAGTAGTGTATTGAAGCTTCTAAAAACACAAAAATATGAAAACACAGCTGCAATGGAACAGTGCTCGAGATTTTTTTTGTTGTGTTTTTCTAATTATGAAACTCCATGTATTTCAGTGTTCTAGGTGCAGAAAAAAATGGTACTTGTCATTTTTCAGTCGTTTGCTAGCTCTTGGTATTCTAATCCCTTCTTCGAAAAATGCAGGAAATGAGCTTTTTATATAGGGGTCTTAGGGTAGCAGACTTGACCTTAAACATTTTACTATTACCCCTTCCCCTAATTTTCTCTTTTCATTTCAGACCCTGCATTATAAATCTGTTTGTTAAACTAGCCCATTACCCACTTTCCTAGAACATTCCTAGGAAGTTATGAAAGATTCCCTCAAGTTAAATGACCAAAGCAGGCTTTGACACCTCTATATTTACCTCCCAAACTGAATCATACATGGATCAAATTTTTTGCAAGAACCCAACCCAAAATGGACGGGCCTCTTTCAGCTGGGTCAGAGATGACAAAGAAGCCCAATGACCCAAACCAAAATCAACTTCAGTGAGAAGAAAAAGAACAAAAATTCAGAATTAAACGATTTCAAACTCTGCAATTTATGAAACTAATCTAAGAAGGCTAGGATTAACCCAAATTAATCAACTGAAACAAAACCTAATTAAACCTAACTAGAAGGTTGAAACAGGAATGACTCTCAAAGATGAAGAACAAACAAATTTATGGACGAAAAAACAACCTAAAAGAATACTGAAGAAAAGAGAAGAAAAATGGAGAGGTAAACTGTGAGACCTTACCATTTGTAGAGAGGAAAACACCCAGGACCGCTTTTAATGTCGTCCTCACCTTGATTGACCAATAGAGATCTTCTCCTTCAAGGAACCCGGTCTTGCATGACTTTGACCGAATCTCTTTTAAATAGAAGACTCCTAAAAGCCTAATCCTATAAGAAAACACCAGGAAGTAGTTCAGGACTCAAACACTGATGGAATGACAGCTCGGAGCTTTTCTTTGAACCAGACAGAACTCCTTCTTAAACTTGGAATTGTGGAGTTTTGTGGGGTTGCTTTGGGGGAATCGATGAGATATTAGGGGTGAGGGGAGTGAGGAGATGGTGTGGTGAAGCTTTGAGTTGATTCGGAGGAACTAGGCTTTTGGTATTGGTTTTAGATCTAAAATTAGAGAGGATTGAGAGGGATTCGAGGGAAATTGTTTTGGAGTTTAGGATGAGGAAGGAACAGGGGTGGTGTGGTGTTAATTTAGGGCGGATTGAGGTTTCACCGCCGGCTAAGATGGTGGGATTTTGGGGGCGGCTGATCTAGGTTTCTTGAGGTTAGAGACGAAGATGGGAGGGAAGGGGTTTGGACTGGGGGGGTGAGCTGGTTCCGACACTTAAATACATATGAATCCCCAGTTCCCAATCGTGATCAACGGAGATCAATGACTGGGATCAAAAACCTCTGAAACGACGTCGTTTTGTTGATAGAAAAATCTGGATTGGGTATGGAGAACTGCTCTTGGACCTGGAATGGGTTTGGGGGTTGAATAGGGTTTGGGCTTCAATGATTTCGCCCTAACAGCCCTATATTTCTGATTCTCTTTTTCTTTTTCCAATTTTCAATTGTTTTTTTCTTTTCCCTTTTAAATTAAACCTCTTAAATTAAATTAACTTACACAATCAAGCTAATTATCCACTATAATAGTTATAAAAATTAATTACTCCTAAATTAAAAAAAGAAAATTACTAATTTAAAATTAAAAGTCTAAAAATGCAAAAGTAAGCCATTTTGGTGATTAATCCTAAAAATATGAAAATGACACCTAAATACAATGCATGGTATTTTTGGCATTTTCGTAATGTTATCAAAAATAAACATGCACAGAAATGCAAACAATTAGCACAAATCCCCACAAAAACCTATAAAACAGTAAAAATGAAAAAAATTTGTTTTTATTGTATTTTATGGAGTAATTCATATAGGGCAAAAATCACATGCTCACAGACCACATCTACGGTCTCTTCACTTTTGGCCCAGCACCGCATATGTGTCCCACCTAGCCGCTTCTGCGGCTCCACACTTGCGGCCAAAACCTTGCAAGTACGGTAACACCAGATACCAGCTGTTTCAGTCCTTCTTCAAATTTTATTTTCAATCCGTTGACCATCCGGAATCCACCCGAGGCCCCTAAGATATTGTCAAATCACACCAACCAGTCCCAAAACACATTATGGACTTGCTAGAGGCCTCAAATCATATCAAACAACGCTAAAATCATGAGTCGACCTCCAATCCAAGCTTAATGAACTTAGAATTTCAAACTTCTACATTCGATGCCAAAATTTATCAAATCACGTCTGATTGACCTTAAATTTTGCACACAAGTCACATTTGACATTATAAACCTACTACAACTTTCGAAATCAGAATCTAACTCCAATATCAAAAGGTCAACTTCCTGTCAAACTTCTCAAATACCTTCAAATTTCTATCTTTAGCAAAATGATTCCAAAATGACATACGGACCTCCGAATTCACTTTCAATCACGCTCCCGACACTAGAATCACTATACGGAGCTATTCCCAGACTTGGAGTCACGAACGGACATTAATAACACTGAGATGCACTTCAACCCAAACTTATGAAATTCTTCCAAAAATGCTAAATTCCATAATAGGAGTTAAAACTCTCTCGGGCCTTCCAAAACCCGATTCGGGCATACGCCCAAGTCCGAAATTATCATACGAACCTGCTGGAACTTTTGAATCCTGAATTCGAGGTCGTTTACTCAAAAAATCAATCTTAGTCAATTCTTATAACTTAAAGCTTTTGAAATGAGAATTCTCTTTCCAAATCAACTCCGAACTTCCGTGAATTCAGTTCCGACCATGCGTCCAAGTCATAATACCTTAAGTGAGGTAGCTAATCAAATTGTTGAACGGCACGCTAGAGCTCAAAACGACCAGTCGGGTCATTACATTCTCTCCCACTTAAACATACGTTCGTCCTCAAATGTGCTGAGAACCGCTATGGAGTTATCCGAAATCATTGTTTAACACCTCGAGCACGTACCCATGCTACAACAACTCGACTGGGCACCTTTGCTTGATCAATCTGAAGATATACTTTTTCACTTAATCAAATAAGCTTTAGATCCCAATTGCAACATTCGAAATTCTCCGCCAGGCCTGTTTCCAACATACAAACACCGTATCAATCACCACAAGATGTACTCTGAACATGACTGCATACCTTTGGTGAATTCATACCTTGCACCGCTTATTCACAGGACCACAATAACATCCTTTGAGCATAATAGTCGAAATTCCACAAATCTGATGCTCCCATTGCACCTCATGACATACATAGGTCTTGCTCTAACTCCTACAATACCGCCAAGATGGAAGAGATGTGTAGAATTTCATAACCAACTATCGAATCATCAAATCATTGGGTCTATACTCCTGACAAGAACTATCACCTCATTCTGAACCAAATAATGGTCTTTCCTCCTTAATATACTTCATATAATCAGATTGCACTGATCCTAAATCCAATGATCATGTCTCACCCAGTACGAACTGCTCAAGCAATAAGCCACCCCCGGGCATAATCAAAAGTCTCATATGATGCCACAATGTGCCAATAGGCTACCAATTCAAATGCAATACAAAAGGAAAATGAACTCTGGGAGGGACTACTTAACTCTCACACAGCTAATACGAGTTTTCCTCAGAAAAATAGGCAACAAAAAAATAGATATAGGGAACTGATCACGCCCAAGTATATCCTCTAAATAGGATTCTGCGGACGTTGCAAATAAAACCCGAGTATTATGCCCAGGGTCGAATCCACAGAGAGTCAACCTAACAACTGCTACATTTAGACCCTCTCAATTCTTTAGAACCAGCTTCCAAATACTTTTGAATCACTGTTGAGGTTTCTTTATAAACTAAAATTGTAGAAAAATAACTAGCTATAACTAATAACTAAGGTTGTAGACAAATATGAGAGAGAAGCTAAGGTAATGACTTTCCCTATTGATGGAATCCCTTCTGTTTATGCTTCATA